>JARHVA010009481.1:0-5000 GCA_037957365.1 Torreya grandis | reverse complement strand
TTCCCTTATTACATGGATTTCTCATTGGATCATTTAAATCTCTTGAAAAATAATTTATTTGTGAAGTTTTAAAATCAATCTTTTATTGAAACTCATTTTTGGACATAATATTAGTCATCTTTGCTAGCATAGTATTACATTGAATTACATTATCAATTATGGGCTCATTGGACCCTTGTTTGAGTTTAACAATTTGCATATAAAATAGTTTCTCATCAATGTGGATGGAAAAATGTGCTATAAAATGATTTGCTAAAGGTTTTAATGATCTTACATATTGGATTTTAAGGTCATAAAAAGATCACAAAGTGTAGTATTTTATACTTCCCTAAAAAAAACTTGGTTAATGATTTGTCATTGTATGTATAATCCAAGCACGTTGTGTGGAATGATATAAAGTGTTGTTATGGGTCACCTTTATTATTGTATAGTGGAAACTTATGAGCTAAAAAGTTTATTGATAAAGGATAAGATGTTATATAAATGGATAAAGGGTTCTAAATCATGGAATGTTAATCCATGGAATGACTTGTTATCGATTCACCTTGCTCTAGTTGCAACACCTTAACATGCAGAGCAATAATAGTCTACTCAATGGAATGAGTAACAGATAATATTGGCTATGTATCAAGTGTAGTAATCATACGAGTGGTAATGTTACCTATGTAGGAAAAGGTATGGACATATCTTAGAAGCCTCATGTTTCCCCCACACCTTAGGCAGATGCCACATATGTCACTAGAAGTGTAAATGTAGGAATAATAGCAATAGTAGAGGTCTCAAGAACTGAAGTGGGAATATTAGCTTGAAAATATTAGTTGATGTAAAAAAAGGGATCATATTTTTCCCCATATGTATTAGTTTGAGCCAAATTTTAATGTTCATCTCTTGGGATATAGGGCATCACATCAATCTAACTTGGAATTGAATTAAGATATTCAGTTTATTCTTGGTCATCCATGGCATCTTGCCGATCCATAGTAGTTGTTTCATGAGTATTATTAAACTCAAAATTCATGATAAGTCCATCAATAGGGTGTATAGTATGTACTATTTAATCCATAGTAAGAAGAACAAATAAGGGCATGCATGCCCTTTATTGCCTAGTGGTAATAAAAGGCAATTCATAGTGAATGTTGTAACAATATGTGTTAAAGAAGGCTTGGGATTGTTCATTGATAGTTTTATCTTTATTAGTGTTCTTAGATTTGATCCTTTTGACCCATTTTATTGCATAATTGATAAAAATAAGATACACTATAATATGTAGATCAAAATGAAAAGAGTGCATCTATGAATTATGTAAACCAATATGTTCATTCATTATAGCCATGAATAATGTGTATTGTTAAGGAATAATCAGAAATCAAGGGTACAAATAAAACCCTGAGGCTGAAATATGAGAATCTAAAATATTGAAACCTTAAGGTAAACCTAGGTTTTTATATGGTTTAATCAATGTACTTCACCAATATGTTTCACCCTAATTTGGTTTTACAAACCTTAATAAGATAGAAACCATTAGAATAATATGGATTGATAAATATGGCATCCAAACATACATTTGAATGTAAAATACTAAATCTAATTGCCATGATTTTATAAGTAGCATATGCTAAATATATCAAGTACAAAAAATAGATGAGTACTTAGCTTTTTTGGTTGATTATCTGCTTGTGACTGCATTCTGGTAGTGGAAAACATACTAAAGTAAGTATGTGATTTGTCCAATTCAAGAAATGTGTTTTTTCCTGCTTAGGGTTGGTTTCATCAAATTTGGGTTAGCATCATTTGTTAATATAGATCTATAGTGGTTAGTAATGAATTGTGTGAAAAATAGGTACTATGAACATACAATCACCGTCACCTATCTTTGAAATCTTTATATGTGCAATGTCAAACTCCAATGAAGTGATCAACTCTAAAAATCAACCTCCTTCAGCTAAAATCCTAGGTGTGCTTGTGAGGGATAAAAACATACAAAATTTGGGAAAGTGTAATGGATTGAGCCAACCCAAATCACCCCTATTTGATGATTAACCACTACCTACATACCTGATACTCCAAGGAGGGAAAAAAGCCACACATAGCTTTCCCACCTGGTGTGATTGTGCAATTATGTTTTTTCACTATATATATGCACCTAATGATTTGGATTTGATACTTGACAATGATTGTTTTGGATTAGATTTTATATGCTTCATACTTAGATTGTGGTTACTCCTAGTGATAGACTTGAAAATTAGAAGAATAGAAAAAAATTTCTCAGTGTTAAATAGTGTATATATGTGTACTAGATAAGTGTCAAGTACCTATCAAGCAAGGCCTTTATTTATATATATATGAGTCAAATTGGGTAATTTCCCACACCATCAACATGCTCTAAAAATGGGTCAACCTTAAGGATATATCTTATTTTAAAAATTATTCATTACTGGGAGAGGGTCGATACCAACTAGATTAGGTCAATATCGACTCATGATACTAACTAAACCTTGATGTTACTGACCTATATACAACTTAACTATATTGAAGGTTTAGTTATGTTTGTGCAGTATAGTAAGTAGGTTTAGAATAGACAATGAGGTTCTTATAGGTTTTTAATAATAGAACAAAAGGATCAAACTCATAAGGTAGTATGTAAGTGTGAGATAATGGTGGGTTAGGACCATATTTATGAATTGAAGTCATGTATGGTAAATTTGTGTCAAGCTTGTCATTGTCCAGTACTTAATACCAAATTTTAACATATACAATATGTTATGGGTATAGAATCATAGGCATGAGTAGGTATACGTGATAGACTAAGTGTTGAAAGTGGCCCATAGTAATTAAAGAGACCCAAGTCATCAAATGAGAGATTCACCATATAATGAGGCATAAAAGCGAATGCAATCCAAATAAGTGTGCATCAAGGTCCTTATATATCATGTATTGGAACTTTGAATATGTAATAAAAATCTCAATTAGATGATTACATGTATTGAAATCACTAATCAAAATAATGAAACTAAGCTAAGGTGTTGAAAAGGAAAATGCCATAAGATTTAGGCATTAAGGCCCATGTTATGTTGTGTGTTGTTGTTTAGTAATATATGATAAGAGTCCTAGAGGAATCATTGTAAATTGTGTCCTTAAAGGAAAAATATTGTCTAGGTTTAAGAGGTACATATTTTATATGTGTAATTGGTACCTAAGATGGTGTATTATTTATAGGTTATGCTTTAGATTGCTTGAATATATGCTTAAACTCTATTGGAAAGCATGTTCGTTTATGGTAACCTAAACATTGTGTGTGGTTTGTATGATAATTGGCCTTCCATTATTGTTTATTATGTGGTGTTTTATTTAGTGTGTCATATGAGATGAATATAAAACAACACAATCTCTTACTTCTTTGTTTTTGGTTCTTTAATGTTTTAAAAATTTAAGATGGGATCATGCAACTCAATAATTTTTTTCCCTATTAGTTTGGTAAATTTTATTTCTTTGTTTAATTGTATTTTGGCATTTTTTATTTTACATATCTAAATCTTATTGCATTTTTTTTTCAATTAAATGCTTTGGGGACTAGTAGTTTTTGTTATTTGTGAAATTTCAAACAATTGGATTCTTCATTTTTTTTCCATTGTTAAATTGAAATGAAATTGTGTTAACCATATAATATGGGAAATTTCTGCCACAATATTGAGGAATACAATAGAGTTAGCTAATACCAAAGGTTTTCATGTCATCTGGGTATTCTTTTGGTTCACATGTCGTAAATCTATGTTTTGATAACTGTATGTCTATTTGATCAAGTTCATAATCATCTTTTGTGTTATCGTGTTGCTTGAATATCTAATAATGTGTGTGTGTATTTTTTCCATGTGGACAAGTTACTTTGGAGATATGATTTTTTTTGTTTATGTTGAGATGGGTATCTCAAATTCTATAAATGTCACCTGTCTCAATATTAGAAAGTAGTGTCATCCACATGAAAATATTATATGCCTCCTTTATGAATAAATTATATAAATCTATGTAGGGTGGATGGTACTACATTTATAGCATGGATCCAAGGTCTTCCCAATAGGATGTTGTATAATTCACATCGTTGGATATCACTTGACATTTTTTAGGTGAAAACTTAAGCCTGATTTTCATGTTGAGAAAAATTGTGACTATGGGACTTTCTACTTGATTTTTAAATTCCTTGATGATTATATCTAAAGGTGATAGGGATTTATGTTTGTTACTTATTACATTAAGAAAGGTTATCCTACAAATATATAGTCTTGTGTCATTATCTACTAGTACCCTTTTGACTCTAGTTCGATTGACTATAGCTTGAATATGCAAATTATTTTTTTATAGTATATATAAGAGATATATCTTTAAGCTCAAAAGAGATGATGTGTTCATTATTTTTCATTGTGTTAACAACAACAAAAACAAAGTAAAGGAGCTCAGTATTAGATGGCAATGTAATATCATGCAAAGCATCCTATAATATGTCTTTAGAAACAAATTATTACTTGATAGTTATAGTATATAAATATTTGCTTGTATGTTTTATAATTGTTTCACTAGGTCATATGATTTGCCAATTGAAATCCTAAATGTATTAGGCAGTGGATTAGACAATTAATGAGGGGTATTTTATGATACCCCATCTTAGGGATCAAAATAAGGTATTGTAACATTATTTGGTCTACCCATTTGGGTTGTTACAACATTAATCTCATAGTAAACCATCATGCATTCAATAATATAAGGACCATCACTATTGGAAGTAACAATATTATCATAAGTTTGGGTCTCATCACTTAAAATATGGTGAACAAATATTATATTTCCTAATTATTGAGTTGATATCACATAATAGATACTCTTTAAAGGGGTGTGTGATCCAATATACAAATTTATATATTACTTCCTAAGTCTTTACCATGATTACTATCAAATAATGGTGAAATAAAGAAGCCCTAGAAACAAATATAAAAAATATATCTGAAATG
>JARHVA010009480.1:200000-309451 GCA_037957365.1 Torreya grandis | reverse complement strand
TTATCTCATATAGTCCATCCTTTTCCAATAAATGTGATCATGTACATGTATAGAAAAAACAATGAATGTCTAAGTGTAGAAATGACATATAATGTAAGTAGATAGAAAATTTGACAAGTAAAAATATGTGAAAAATATTGTAAGTGATAAACAATAATATATATCATAATTATATAAAATTAAATTAAATTAACAATATGATAAATAAAAATCAAATGTAAGTAAAGGGCAAAATAATCCAAGAAATAAATGATGTGAAAAAAGGATAAAATATCTAATATAAAATAGATCAATATTTGATTTAAATTAAGAAAATGATATATATATATATATATATATATATATATATATATATATATATATATATATATATATATATATATATATATATATATAATGTTTAATTCTATTTTCTATTAGAGATATAAAGGAGATGAATAATGGGGCTTGATCATAAAGGCTAGACATCATGAGGTCCTAGTTGTGTTGAAAGATACTCACATGGTAGCTATACTAGATCTCATAGAATGATATGTGGTTGATCATATGATTTAGTTTGGACTAATTGTAGTCATTTCATATAATTTACATGTTTTACTCCTAGATCTTAGTCCATTTACATATACATGGGTAACATCAGTAAGAGTAGAAATTATAACATGTAAGTAGGAAAGGATGGTGTAGTATTAGGTAGCTATTAGTTAGTAATATAAGGGAACTAATATAATTTCCCATATTTCCATGAACATAGTGGCTATGGTTAGAGAGCAAACATTATCTACCCAGGTTAATATTTTATAGACATGTGCATCTCTAGTAGATGGAGATACTACAATTGTATAGTTAAAGACTACTAATTTATAGATATCTATATGAGATTAATTATACACTACTTATTATTATCTCATATACCTTCCATGAATCATGGATGAAGGCATCCACTAGCATTGGATAAATTCATGTTGTATGTTTTATTGTATATCAAATGTATAAAACATGCAAGATTTATTATGTATATAATATTATTTTGTATCATTTTTTTATACATGGAAAAATGTGTTTCTTTGATACTTATGTAGATATATAATTGTATAATGGTTTTATGTGATATCATGGTTTGATGTTTTATCTCATATAGTCCATCCTTTTCCAATAAATGTGATCATGTACATGTATAGAAAAACAATGAATGTCTAAGTGTAGAAATGACATATAATGTAAGTAGATAGAAAATTTGACAAGTAAAATATGTGCAAAATATTGTAAGTGATAAACAATAATATCTAACGTAACTATATAAAATTAAATTAAATTAAAAATAGGATAAATAAAAATCAAATGTAAGTAAAGGGTAAAATAGTCCAAGAAATAAATTATGTGAAAAAAGGATAAAATATCTAATATAAAATAGATCAATATTTGATTTAAATTAAGTAAATGACATATAATCATGAAAATGTCAAAAAGTGATTGTAAAACATCTAATGAAATCAAATAACATAAATCTAAGATAAACAAAGGAATTGGAAGATAAGAGAAATTTTCACAAGACATCAAATGTAATAATATAAAATTATATCTAAGCCAAATTTAAGATGAAAAAAAAAAAGAATGAAGGAAAGAATTAACCACTTAGTTAATTATTGCACTATAAATTCTCATAGGAAGACATAACCATATAAATCCATCGTAAAAATCATGAATATGATGTGGATTTCAAGGTTAGTTTTTTAGAAGAGTCTAATTGTGTTCTTCAAGGTCTTACCATAAAACACATAATCTATAGATCCAAGAGACATAATACTAAGAGCTATGAAAGATAAATTTGAAGAAAATATATAAAAAAAAAGGGAATAAAAAATAGATTTAGGTGATTATAAATAAGAAATATCCATCAAGGGGTATTTTTGAAATTATAAAATGGAGTTGTAAGGAGACAATCTGCCACAAAGGTGATGTATAAATTCTTAGCAAAGACAAGATATGTATCAAATGGGAAAGACTAAGGTTGTTGACATCAAAGATCTAAATAACTCCACCTAGTAAGTGTAGATATTAGGCTAACATGTAAAGTATAAATATCATCTTAGGAAGACCAAATACATGAAAAATGTAAAACTATGTTACCTTCCCATGACTTGTTCCTCATTCTTTAGGACACTTTATAGAGTTGTATAGTTACTATTAATATTAGATAATTGCATGAGAAAATAATTGACACAAATGATATATATGGACACCTCATGCCCAAATATACTATCCTACCACACCACAATTAACATAAACACTATTATGAGAAAAACTATGAGTTTGATATTCAATTAGGATAAAGGGATATGCCAATTATATGATCAAGTTTTAGGTGTGATTTGACATTTGAAAGATATTTTATTTTTCTTGTACTTTTTATCTTGCCTTCTATTTTTTTTTTTAATTTTTAAATATTCCTCCATATAGATTCAAGTAACCAACAATGGATGATAAATATGGATAACATAAGCAAACTTATGTCTAGTTGTTAAGGAAGGGAACATAAAGATGAAAAAGATTAGATAATCCTAAACTTGCACTTTATAATAGAGGGAAATATTGAAGCTAATCTTGATGTTCCCAAAAGGAACAAGGAAAAACAAATATTAGAATTGTGAGAGTGATAAAAAATGAAAAATTATACAATGGATACATAATAGTAGCTAATCATAAGGAGGGATGTTTTTGCTTCAAACAAAGTAAGAAAACATTATTTGAAAATATATGAAAATTTAAGTAAATTTTCATAGTAAGTGTATAAATGATATGATAAACATGAAAAGGGAGGGTGATATTGATGAATATAGTATTCACTAAATAATTCACATAAACATATTATAGGTATAACACACACAAAACTAATGGTAAACCTGAAAGGGTAAGATAGTAAAAATTAATTTACCAAAGAGTTTGAAAAGACACAATGTTAAAAATAAACCCAATAAGGAGAGATTGTAAAGATAAAAATTAAAGATACCAAATAATATGAAAATAATAGATGTTTGAATAAACCTAAGAGGGAGATAATAAAGCACATTAAATATATATATAGTCTAAAAATATACAATGGCTAAATAGATGCATGAGGGATATACAATAGTGAAAATAAAGTCAATGAAATTAAATAATATCATACAATAAAAAACAAAGAGTGAGAAATAACCAACTCTCAATATTGAATGAAATGCAATCCAAGTATTGATAAATGTGAAGTAAAAAAATATAATAGAATAAATAATTGATCATAAATAGATCTCAATGTGAGTGCACACACCATAAAAAAATCATAGATATATCATTATAATTAATGTTATCACCTTATCCATGGTCTCTTTTATTATATAAAATATATACCCAAGGATTTTCCTTGTGAATTATCTTAATGGGAAAAGTAGGTGTGCTAAAATGGGGAGGTTGATCATCCAATTGTGAATAACATAAATAGGGAATCGATATATTCTAGTCATAGAGGTGGTTCTAGTTGTAGGAGAGGTTAGTTTTCCTTTATATGGGTGTCATGTGAATTATTATAGGTATCCTATGGCTCTAACCTCATAAATATAAGAAATTAATGTTGAAGGGATCCATATATATACATAGAAAGGGTAGAAAACTCATGAAAAATACAATTTAGCTCATGTTTAGTGTTATACATTGGAGTCACCTTTGGATGAGGGATTTCTAAAATAAAGAGTAAATTTAATGGATTTCAATACCAAATACCTCTGGTTTACTATTGAAGATATTTAAAATTAGTCAAAGAATGTGTACTCATCCTATGAGAGCTATAAAAACATATAATGGTAGACAAACCATGGTTATCAACTATTTGTGGTAGGATATTGTCCCTTGTTAATTATACTACTCTAAATCTCTCTTATATTATCTATAATTATATTATGAATTCCCATAGGTAATATGCAAATTAAAAAATTGTGCTACCATCTATTTTAGTGAGAGATTCAAAAATAACCATAAGATTAGCTTGGCAAATATCTTAGGAGGAAGAAAAATTGGTGGACTAGAAAGTTTAGTGAAATAGAACTATCTAGTGCAATAAGGAAACACATTTCATGGTAGGAATAACATCAAAAATAACAATGACATCAAGTGCATCTTAATTTAATGAACCAAAAAACTATTGAGACATTAAAATTACCAATAGGCCAAGATATGAAACAATACTCACAATTAATTCATATTTATTTCCTTGAATTAATTACAAACCCAAACTATGCTTAAATAAGCCTCAACTTATAATTAGAGTTGACATGTAAACATTAAAAAAAAAACTAAAATCTAAAAAAATCTTTTATTTTTAGCAGCTATTATTTTTAGTAAAATTTGCATGCAAGCACATGTAGCTCTATAAATCTCCCAAAATAATATAAACACTAGAATTATCCTATTGGATGAAATTCAATTGAATTTGACATTCGGTCCTAAGAATATACAATTTCTAAAATAGAAAAATCCTAAAAAAATCATTAAATGGTAATTTCAAACCCTTAGATGATCACATATGGCTTCCAAAAAACATTAAAAACACCTATAAGCATAAAGCATGGCTTGGGTTAGAAAAAAAATTTATAAATGGTCATTTTGGCATGTAGAAGATCTCAAATAGAGCTATGGGTCAAAATTTATGGCTTCCAAAAGTCTGGCCTATTTTTCTACGTCATTCTCCTCTGGTTGAAAACAACTCAGTTCCTATGAGTTGCATTGATTATACTATTGTAATTTTTATTTTTTAATATTATTTAGTTCCCATTATATAATCCAAGTGTTTTCTACTTACTACAATCCTTTCCACTATACCAAATACCTATTATAATTTCCTTATCTTATGTTCATTATCTTCATATCCAAAACCTACACTGTCTTTTTCTTCTTCTTCTTTGGAACCTATTATTGTCAATTTACTTCTTCATCTTCAACACCTTCACCATATTATCCATGGAATTCATATAAATCAAAAATATTAAATACTAGAGAGATATCAAAATTCTATGGTAAACTCACCTCATAAGCATTGTCATTGATTTTCTTCACAATTCTGCATGGACCAATTTTCTTGTGCTTCAACTTGTTGTACATGCCTTTTGGAATTATTTATTTCCTCAAGTAAACCATTAATAACTCTCCTTATTCAAATACCTTGGGTATTCTTATGACATATACTTATGCTTTATATTTCTCATTACTTTCCTATAATATTTTTCTTACTCCTTGCAACTGTTGTAAATGCTTATACATCATCACTAACTCGATCTGCAATTGGTAATTCTACCAAATCTAAAATACCCATAGGATTTATCCCATAAATAATTTTAAATTGTGAATTTCCTATTGATTTATTCATTAAACTATTAAATTCAAACTCAACTTGTGGTAAACCTAAGTCCCATTTCTTGGGCTTCTCTCCCACTATACATCTCAACAAATTTCCCAAGCTCCTATTCACAAATTCTATTTGTCCATCTATTTATGGCTGATAAACACTATTGAATTATATCTCAATACCCATCTTATTCCAAAAAGTCCTCCAAAAATGACTTAGAAATTTTTTGTCCCTGTCTGAAGTAATAGTTTTTGGAACACCATACAATCTTACAATATCCTTAACAAACAATTCTGAAACTCTAGTGACATCATTGGTTTTATTACATGAAATCAAATGAACCATTTTATAAAATATATCTAAAAAAAAAAAATTGAATCATTACCTCTTTGTGTGTTTGGTAATCTTAATACAAAATCCATACTCAAATTTATCCATGGTCCTCTTGGAAACGGTAATAGCATGTAAAGTCTAGTATTTTTTGCATGTCCTTTAGCCACCTGACATATCCTGCACCTAGAAACATAATTTGTCACATCTCTCTTCATATTTATACAAAAAATACTTTTTCTCCACCAAAGATATTGTCTTCACATTACCAAAATGTCCAACAAAATTGCCACTATGTAATTCTCTTATTATATTATCTCATAGAGACCCAACTTGAATGCATAATTATTTCCCCTTAAAGAGACAACCTTCTTGTATAAGATACTCATCATGAATAGTATTTGTCCCACCTATTAATGGATTTCTTCACTGCTAAACCACCTTGCTGAAATATGGATCAATATCATATAATTCTTTGATAACTTCAAATCTAACTACTTCACTCACCATAGTAGTTAATAATGCTACTCTCCTATTCAATGAATCAACTACCTGATTCTATTTTCTTGATTTATGTTTCAACAAAAAATTATACCCCTGCAAGAAATAAACCCACTTTACATGCCTATTATTCAACTTATTTTGTGTATTCACATACTTCAAATCCTCATGATCTGTACATATGATAAACTCCTTAGGCACTAGGTAATGCCTCCAATATCTAAATGCTTGTACAATTGCATAAAGTTTAACATCATAAGTATAATAATTTACTCTTACCTCATTCAATTTATCATTGAAATATGCTATTGGCATTCCTTCTTGACTCAACACAACACTAATTCCCACAATGAAGAATCACAATCAACCTCAAAAACTATGTTAAAATTTGGTAATGATAAAATTTGTCTTTCTATAATCTTCTTCAAAAATTCAAAGATTTATTTGGCTGATCTATTTCATGCAAATTCATTCCCTCTCATACAATATGTTATTGGTGCCATAATACTACTAATTTTTTTAAATAAATTTTCTATAAAAATTTGCTAAACCATGGAAACTTCTTACCTCTATAATGATTTTTGGAATAGGCCACTCAATAATTGTCTTTATATTTTCTTCATCCATTCTCACACCATCTACTAAAACTAAAAATCCCAAAAATACCAAACTATTCTACATAAACTTGCATTTCTTCAAATTTTCATACAACTTCTCCTTTCTTAACAAATTTGGTATCATTCTCAAATGTTGTAAGTATTCTTATTTAGTCTTATTAAATATCAAAATAAATAACCAAAAACTTACCAATATATTATAATAACATTGTATTAATCATCCTCATAAATATGATAGGTACATTAGATAATCTGAAGGGCATCACCATCCACTCATATAGGCCATCCCTAGTCTTGAATGCATTTCTCCACTCATCTCCTTCATGAATTTGAATATGATAATAACCACTCCTTAGATTAATCTTTCTAAAATATTTTACTCCTACAAGTACATCAATCATATCATCTAAATGAGGTATATAAAATCTATACATGATTATAATTTTATTAATTACTCTACTATCCACACACATTATCCATCTTCCATCTTTCTTTGGAGTTAGCAATGTTGGTGTTGCACATGGACTCATACTCTCCCTTATTAGCTTCTTTCTTAACAATTTAGTAACCTATTTATTTAATTTTACATGTTCTATTAGATTCATCCTATAAGCTACTTGATTAGGTAGAGTTGATCCTGGAATCAAATCAATGTGATGTTGAATAACTCTCTTTGGTGGTAAACCATCTAGTAACTCATCAAGCATAAAATTTTCATATTCTTTTAACACTCTTGTTTTTTTTATTGGTATTTGCACCATTTTCATGTCTTCATTATTTGCTACTAATACATAACAACAACTTGTTACCTTCATATCTTGGATAAATTATTAGTAGAGAGCATGATTTCTGTCTTCTCATTCTCTTTAAGAGGTAAAAAAACAAACTTTGTACCACCTTTCCAAAAAGTGTACATGTTCTTTGCTCCATCATGAATTACTTTCCTATCAAATTTCCATAGTATCCCCAATAACAAATGGCATACACCCATCAGAATAACATCACACCATATTTCATCATTATAAGTTTTTGTAATAGAAAACTTTATTAAGCACCTTTTATCTATTGTAACATTATTCCCTTAATTAAACTATAAAATATGATAAGGATTATGATGCTTTTCAAATTACAAATTTAATTCTCTATTATTTCTTTAGAAACCATATTTTCACAACTACCACCATCTATAATTACTTTGTATACCTTCCCACCTTAAGTATATCGTATTCAAAAAATGTTTGAACATAGCCATGTATCACCACCTTATTTATGCTACACTTGTTCCTTCCTTAAAGCAATAATTGTTCTTCTCATCAAGAGATTCTCTCCAACATCTACTAGTGTAATTTCAATATTTTGCTCTTCTATCTCAACCTCAACTAGATTCACTCTAGGATGATCCTCTTGCCTCCTTTATTGATCTTGATAGTGTGGATACTCAAATTCTCTATGTCCTTATCCACATCTATAACAAACATAAGATATGTGTTAATTTAGAAACCATCCTTTAACAACACCATAGCTTCATCCTCCCAAAAACCCTCTTCCTCTTTATTGGTATTAAACCCCTTGACTATTTGTATCTTGCCTTTATACACCATGTGATGATTCACCTTTGTTGGTATTAAACCCACCTCATTCCATTATTAGATTGGATCCACCTCTTCTTGGACAAAGGGATGTTATTCTAAAATTCTATCTATTTTATTTTTCTTTTACCTTCAAAGCTAATTGATAAGCCTCCTCCATGAAAATTATTTTATGTATGCTTAATTTATATTAATATTAAATTTTAAATAATTTACATACCTTTCAGTCATCTTCTATTTTATTTCATCATGCTCCACTTGTATAGAAAGATTATAAAACTCATCTGTATACTCTTGTATACTATGATCATTTTGCCTCCAATTCTAAAATATTCTATATATGGTTTGTGCATAATCTACATGAATAAAATTTTCCCTCATCTTCTTATCCATATTTTTTCATGAATTAATCCTCTTTAACTTTTATCTATCTCTCTTTCTATAGGTAATCCCACCAAATCATTTTGTGACCTTTTGATTTTTTACATGCAAAATTTACCTTCTTGTCTTCTCTCATAGTCCTCTACTTGAAGAACTTTTCTATGTTATTCATCAAACATATCAATTCCTATGGTTTTAAACTACCTTCATAATCTAGAAAATCAAATTTAATTCTTTATTTCTTCCTTCTAATCCCTAACCATCCTCTCTTCCATTTATGGTGGTTGATCTTGTTTTTCTTCTTCTTGCCGAACTTCTTCATCATGATCTATGTCATCTTTGGCTTCATCACCACCTTGGCTTCTTCTATGATTGGTGATAACCTATATTAATTATTTCACTTACCTATATATCTCTTGTATAATTTGGTTCATCTACAAAATACCTCCTCATCCTCTTTCCATTTTTTACTCTTCCAAGATTCACCCTTGCTCTAATACCAGATAATTAACTAGAAAACTATCAAGACAATAAAATTACAAAGAGGCCAAGATATAAAATAATAATTAGAATTAATTTGTATTTATTTTATTGAATTAATTATAACATAAACCATGCTTAAATAATCCTCAACTAAATATTAGAGTTGACATGCAAAAATTTGAAAAAAACTAAAATCTGAAAAAAACTTTTGTTTTTAGTAGATGTTATTTTTAGTCAATTTTGCATGCAAGTGCGTCCAGCTCTAAAAATATTTTGAATTAGTATGAACATTAAAATTATCCTATTAAATAATGATTGGGATGTGATGATGTTTAGTGAGGTTTCTAGAGGTCAGTGTGGGGCAGATACTTCTACAGCTAGTAGATCTCTGCCAGGCGACAGTGCGCAGGAGGAGAGGCAGGAGGCTATTTTTGTCGGTGAGCAACCGAAGTTCAGTAAAATCAATGGCTACTTTCCATGCAGCCAAGATAGGACTGTGCTTGTCATCTCATAAAAAATGGTTTAGAAAGATGTTGATTATTTAGCTTCTCATACTCTAATTTGCAAGTTTCTTGGAATTCACATTTCCCAAGTGGCTCTGGAAGTATGGATTCACCAAACATGGCAAATTGAAGGGGATTTCGACACCATGCTAGCTAGGAATAGCTATTTCATGGTTAAATTCACCTCCATTTTTGATAGGAATAGGATTTTTGAGGGAGGCCTATACTTTTATGACCGTATTGGCCTTTTTATAAAACCCTAGCATGTGGGGTTTAACTCGGCTAAGGATCTTCCTTCATGAGTCCCAGTTTGGGTTTGCCTTCTAAGGCTACCACTAGAATTTTGGTGTGAGGACATCCTATGCCAAATTGGCACCATGATTGGAACTATAGCTACTATCACTCACCATACACTAGACAAGATGGTTATATCCTATGCCCGTATTTGTGTTGATATAGATATAAGCAATCCTCTGCCAGATTCTATTGAGATCTGCTTGGGTTCCTCGTCCTGGATCCAACAAATTGATTATGAATCCATTCCCTTTCAGTGTCATATATGTCATGTGTATGGACACCTTCAGTGTCAATGTCCTCATGCACCCAAAGGCCCAGGCAATTAGGAGGGACCAGCTGGTCCATGAATTGCCACTGTTAGAATGAGGAATGGACAACCAGACCCTGCTAGTAACAGCAAGGGGAAACCAGATAGAGCCACAAAGGGGAAAGCCCACCTGTATCCCTTGAGTTTAGAACTAGGCCAACTTGACTCTTACGTCCCTGATAGAGATGGCTTCACTCTAGTTCGATGCCGCTCAAGAGGGAGAGGCCAGAAATGGTCTCACTTAGATCAGCAAGGTGATGCAGGTTTTAATCATTTTGAAGTTCTTGATAATATGATCATAGAGGAGGGTATTTTGGTAGTGTAATAGTGTGGGGTGCTAGAGATGGAAGGAGGGAGCACTTTCCCTAATGACTCCCAGGACATCGTCAATCAACAAACCTCAAAATCAGTCCTAGAACCATAGTGCAAAGCCCTTATGGAGGTGCCCACACAAAACAAAGATTTACGCTGGGCAGATTTGGTAAAAGAAGTAAAAGCTCCCATAAAAGAAAAGGGACCATATTCTACTCTTGGATTAATGATGAGACCCTTTAATAAGGTTTCCATCTCCACACCTCCCAAAGTAGGACGAAGGAAAGATCAAGATAGAATTAAACTCACAGGGGATCTTTTGGTTGAGTCAGGGGTGGTGAAAACCATAGATGAGCACTTCCCTCATTCTACTCAATGATTATTCTATCATGGAATGTGAGGGGGTTGAATAGCATCCCCAAATAAAAGGCTATTCAAAAATTGGTGAAAGACCACTCACCTGATATCCTCTACATTCAAGAGACCAAGCTCTCCATGGACTCTTTATTCGCTTATTGTCCTAATATTTGGATCCATGGTCAATGGCAGTGTATCGGTGCCCTGGGGACTTTGGGAGGTCTTGATATGGGCTAGGATCTAAGAAGAGTCAAGCCAATTCTTTGGATGTCCTGCATCTCAGCCATCTCAATGGTAGCTTCCTCTTTGAAGAATGGGCAGCTAATTTTGGTCACTAATGTATATGCACCGATTGATCTCCCAAGTTAACTCAAGCTCTGGGACCATATCCGATATGTTCAAAGCTACCACCCCTTCTTGCCCTAGATTTTAGTAGGGAATTTTAATGTTATTCTTAACCTGGAGGAGAAGAAAGGAGGAATAGCTCAGTTAGGGTCTTCTTCAGAGCTACTTCAACAAAATATCGATAGGTTACATCTTTCAGATGTTAAACCCCTCAATGGACTTTTCACATGGAACAACCAAAGGATGGGAGACATGGCCATCTCAAAACATCTAGACAGGTTCCTTGTATCTTGTTTTTGGTGCTCTAGCTCCTTCTCTCTCTCCTCAAAAATTCTTGATTGGCAGGGGTCTGACCACTGACCTATCAAGCTCTCAGTGAGACACATTGCTGCTCCTAAGAAGCCCCTATTCAAATTTTAGTTGATGTGGCTCTGGGATGCTTCCCTTCATGACTTAATGATAGGTTGGTGGCAGCAAGGGGATCTGAATTATGGTATGGCTATGTTTGTTTTTGCTAAAGAAGATCCAGTATGTGAAAAAGAAACTAAAATACTAGAACAACCACTGCTTTGGGAACTTCCACATTAGGAAGAGGAGAGCACAAGACTAGCTAGATGTTATCACCATACAGATTCATGACATTGGATTGACAGAAGGCCTACACTCAATTGAGATTCAAGCCTTTGCAGAATTGACTGAATGGGAGCTTCGTGAAGAGATTTTTTGGAAACAAAAGGCTCGGGTGGACTGGCTTCAGGAGGGGGACAAGAACATGGCTTTCTTCCATAAATCAGTCCAGAACCATCAAAACAAGAGCTTCATCTCATCCCTAATTATGATGGATGGTAGAAGCTTGACTTCCTCCCAAGACATTTATAGGGAAGCTATTTAGTTCTATTTTGCACTCTTCTCAAATGATACTCCTTCGAATGAGCTTGTAGAAGGTATAGTATTATCTTGTATTGCTCTTGTTATGTCTTCAGATTTGAATGATTCCCTTATGCAGCCTATTAGTAAGTCTAAACTGGAGGGGGTGGTCTTTGGCATGAAGAAAGGCAAGGCTCCGGGACCTGACAGATTCTCTATAGAATTCTTCTAGGAATTCTAGGATGTCATTAATCAGGATCTCTTGAGGGTGATTCAAGAGTCCTACTCCAACAAAGAAATGCTTAGGGATTTGAATGCTACTTTTTTGGTGCTCATTCTAAAATGTGAACAAGCTAATCAATTGGAGTATTTCAGGGGTATTTCCCTCTGCAATGTTGTTTACAAGATCATCACTAAACTCATTGCAAAAAGACTTAAAATCTATCTTCCCAAACTCATCTCTGAGGAGCAAGGGGGATTCATTACTAGGAAGCAAATTATGTATGGAGTTGTTATAGCATCAAAAATGATCCATTCCATGAGCACTTCCTAGGAACGTGCTATGTTTGTCAAGTTGGATATGGCCAAGGTGTATGATAGAGTCAATTAGAGATTCTTGCATAAATTTCTCCAGGCCTTTGGCTTCAATCAGGACTAGATTAGCTGGGTGCTTAGTTGTGCCACGACTCCTTCTTTCTCAGTCCTTATTAATGGGGCCCCTTCTAAGATTTTTGGTGCATCTAGAGGACTTCACCAAGGAGATCCTCTCTCCCCATATTTGTTTATTATTTTGGCAGAAGGCCTTGGGCATCTTATCAAACTTTGGGTCTCTCAGCAAGTAATATAGGTATGGCGATGGGGAAATGGATTACCTACCTTTTCCCACCTTCAGTTTGTGGATGACACCTCGCTAGCAGGGAGAGCTAGAATCTAAGAAGCTGAGGATTTTTATCTCACTCTAGACACTTATATGGTGGCTTTTGGATAGAAGGTCAATAACCATAAATCCTCCATTTTGTTCTTTAGCACCCTTGAGCCTATTCAGTAGAGGATTATGGCCATCTTTAGGTTTCAGATATAGTCTCTCCCTCTTACTTACCTTGGGGTCCCCATCGTGGTTGGAAGGTAGCCCAAGCTCTACTGGCAGAAGGTTCTAGACAAACTTAGATTGAAGGTTAATCACTGGACGCACAAGTGGCTCTCTACTACCAGCCAAGTGACACTCTTGCATTTGGTAATTCAAGCCCTCCCTACTTATTACAGTATGGTGCAAGCTTCCCCGAGATACTTTTTGAAGAAATTTGATGCTCTTTCCCACCAATTTTTGTGGAGTGGTAATTTGATAAACACCAAGTGGATCCTACTTAACTGGGATATAGTTTGTCAGCGAAAGAAGGAAGGTGGCCTGGGGCTGCGTTCTACAATTTTGAGTAGTCAAGCTCTTGTTGCCAAGCTATATTGTCACTGGTGCTCCAGCTTGGCTCATCTTTGGGCCCATATTTTAGCTGTTAAATACTACCTCAGGGAGAAGCTAGAGGACATTCCAAGACTCCCCCTAGAGGGAAGAGGGTCTATGGTGTGGAACATCCTCAAACGAGGAGCCCAGTTGGTGAAGAGCAACCTCTTTTAGATCTGCAACAGGGGAATGGACACCCTTTTTTGGAGCAACTCTTGGGATGGGTTTCCCCCTCTCTTAGTCTCTCATCCACATTTATAACTACTCTATGATTATTTGCTTGTGGTTGGATGGAACACGGTGAATCATTATAAAGAGGCCTTTAGGATGGGCACTACGGTGGGTTTTAGTGGAAGAATTCCTCAGATTGGCCACTAGGAGGCTCGATAGAGGATCACCTAGAGTTGTCTATGATACTGGCCTCGAGGGAGTGTAGTTCCCTATAGGGGCATGATGTTCTGGCTTAGGGGGGTTATCCCTCAAGAAATTATTTTGTGTTCATCAGGTACCTTGCTCTGACTAAACAACTCCTTGGGGAGGTGGTGATCCTGTGGGGGAACAAAGTCTAGAACAGCTATGCTTGGCCCAAGTGTAATTTCTTCCTTTGGGTGTCGGTTCATAATAGATGTCTTACCTGGGATAATATTTGCAAATGGGGTTTTTAGGGGCCCTCAATGTGTGTTCTCTATCATGACAATGTGGAATCCATCTCCCATCTTCTCTTTTAGTGCCCTATTTCCAAGCTAATCTTGCACTTATGGTGGGATGTGTGGGATCGCCCATGCTAGCATGTTTCTTCTTTAGCTGAATTCTAGGACCGCTTGGGTCACTCCCCCTCTCAAAATCCATTTCTCTAGGTTACTTGGCACATTGGCCCATCCTTTATCCTATGGCACCTGTGGCTGGAGAGGAATAGGTAAATTTTCTAGGATGTAAGTACTGAGACCAACGTCTTGTGAGGGAGAATTCTAAGTGCTCTTCTTGAAACTCTTTATGCCAAGTGTGATGTGATGGTGGACTTAGGCTTGGTTGATGCTCAGGTCTATGCATGCCTCACCCCTGCCTTCCCCAAGGATATTTCCTTCACCAATCACAGTGCTGCACGTGCCCATGGTCAACTAAAGTGGCTTGTTGATCGGATGGGTTGGTGGATGCCCCCTGATCTTGGTATGTTTAAAATCAATACAGATGGCTCAGCTCGTGGCAACCCTGGTCCTGCTGGAGTCGATGGGGTGGGTTGTGATAGCTCAGGTAAGGTGCATTTGCTCTTCTCTATTCACAAAGGAAGGCATACCAATAATTACATGGAAGCTCTAGAAATTTTGGTTGCTATCCAACAGTGTTGTTCTCTCAGCTGGAAAAGAATTATCTATGATTCTGACTCGTAAGTTTTTATTAACATGAGTGGTCGAGATCTCAAAATGACTGAGTGGCACTTGGCTGGAGTGGTACATCAGGTTCGTCAGCTGTGTAATTCTTTTGATTCTGTCTCCTTTAAGTATATTCCTCGCGACTGGAATGAAGTGGCTGACTACTTGGCCAAGTGGGCCCTCGAGCATGAGCCACCCTAGAATATCTCAGACTATCAGATGTTGCCTTTGGATTTATCTCAGAATCTTGATCAATTGATTGATCAAGATAAACTTATGTAATTCTAGTCCTTTCCGCTTTTAATAATATTTTTACCCCTTTTAGTTAAAATTATCCTATTAAATGAAATTCAACTAAATTTTATGTCCAATCTTAAAAATATACAATTTCTAAAACTAGAAAAATCCCCAAAAAATCATTAAATAGTAATTTCAGATCCTTAGATGATCATGTATGACCTCCAAAAAATATAAAAAACACATATAAGTAAAAAGTGTGGCTCATGATAGCAATAATTTTTTTTTAAATAATCATTTTGGTACATGGAAGAGCTCAAATGAAACTATGGGTCAAAATTTATGATTCCAAAAAATTAACCTATTTTTTAACATCATAATTAAATAATAGATCCATAGAGATCCTACCATTGAGAAGTCAAAAAATTATTAGTATTTTTGGATGTTAAAATAAGGATAAAAAGACATGTCATAAAATATGTCACTATATAGTTTAAAAGGATATAAAACATAATAAATATTATTGAAATAATAAAGAGTAATCATGTTGATACTAGAGCTAAGAGAAGTTTGGTCATAATATTTATTAAATAAGAACTTATAGTATAATATTTAAGAATGTTTTTCTTGGGAGTAGTTAATAAAATAAAGACCATTTAACATATATCCATCAACATAATTAGGATTTGTGATATCCACATGGAGGAATTAACCACAATGTCATTAGAGGGGGTAAAATTAGGAGCAATTTTTGGAATAATGTTTCTCACGAGTATCTTTTTAGTTTCTATTTTGAAGAGTGGGGTCATAGGTATGAAGAAATTAAGATATGATACTAGGAATAAGGTCAGATTTTAATTTTAATGTTAATCTCATTAAGTTTATCATTATCATAATTAAGTAGGTTAGGTCGTAAATCAAATATAATCTTTGGATCATCACTATAATTTTTATGTGAATCAACAAAAAAGTTTAAATGCTGAAACACATGAAAATGAATATTTAGGAAAGGTTTAAGGGTAGGTATTTTAAGACACTATGTTTTTTGATTTTTTCATAATTTCAAAAGTTAATATCACCTTGAATTTTATAGATAGATTTTGAATATGAATGTTTTATATTTAACATTTAGAATAATCTATGTCCCTCATGAGATGAGACTAAGGATGGCCAATCAATATATTATAGTTTAATGTAAAGTTAAAAAACATAAATGTTACCTTGACTATAATAGGAAGCACCATGATATGATTCAAGATACACTTAAAAGATGAAATTTTTGTCAGTCATAGCCTTCACACATGCTAAAGGAAAATATAATATTATTTTTATAATAACCAAAGGATTTATTGAATTAAAAATAATAAAGAAAATTGTTATAACCTTCATCTATGAGGTCTCTCTAGACTTGTATGTTATAATTTGAGCACTAATAAGAAATAAGGGTCAACTACATGTCGAATTATTTCTTCAAGGATCATTTCTTAATAGTAAATTAAAAATACAAGGATTTTTCCATTACCCTATCAATTTGAATATAAATCTCTTTGTATTGATGTGTGATGATTTTTTTGTAATCATATAGAGTAGTGTCTTTCTCCATATGTGATGGTTGAGGAATGTTCATGAAATATAAAGTTTTTATTAAGTGATTTTAATGTTTAGGAGAGGTATGCGTAAGCTCAAGAAAAAGAGTATGATGAGGAATATTATTTAGTTACTTGATAGGATCTCATTCTTTGAGTTAGGGTAGGGTGAATATTATAATAAGTGAGAAACATAATTATGAATAATACTAGGTTTGATTATCAGAGGTTATAGACTTGATTTAATCTAAGTTTTGATATGTGTTGATGGTATCAGCCATGGTGATATAGGATATTATTAAATTTATTGTATCAACATGTGATACAATTTGTAAATTGGGAGATTATATCAATATTATCAATATACTTACTTAAATGGGAAACTATATTAGTACAAACATATAAAACTACATCAACATAAACACATATGACTATATTATAATAGATATTATGTTATAAATAGAATATTATATCAACACTAGTGACATATTTGAATTACCATAAGATTTTAAAAATAAGTCAACATGAGTGAGTTTATAAGTTTTTTTGAATTCAAAATAAGAAGGTTCAAAAGGGGCAGGGGCTAAAGGATAAACTGTAAGATAGGCCTAAATATTTCTATAGGTTTTAAGAGATATTATGGGTTGAGTTTTTCTATGTTAACAATAATATATGTGAGGTATGATGTACTTCATTAAATTCAAATTAACCAATATTTTTAAGTTATTAGAATTATTAGGGTTAACATAATTTTCTTAGACATTAGAGGTTGGAGTTGAATGAGACTAATTTTGTAGTTGAAATTATTTTTTATTTTTTTTGGGACTGATTTGAAGATTAAATTAGAGGAAATTATGAAGGAGGTAAGATGATTATAGATCTCCATTTAGATAATCTAATAAACATTTAATTATTTTTTATGTTCTTTGTTTTTAATGGGGATTTTTATGAAAAAACATAATGGGTGGATATCAATTCACCACTATCATTATTTATTTCTAAAATAATTATGGAGTTTGAGAAATAATTATTACATTTCTTTCTTTTGAAACTTGAGTGGTGGGTTATATTTTTTTATGACACCAATTGCAAGCAGACCCATGGTAAAGAAGAACTTAGAAAAATTATTTCTTAATTTAATAGTAAACTAGAGTTAATTTAAATGATCATGGATGAAAAGGTTGATGTGAGACAACTACATTTCCTAAAAGTGATTATCTCAAAAAAATCAAATTGAAAATTGGTCCATGAAATCTATAAAAATATAACTTATATGACCTTTATCTTGAAGCAAACTTGCAACAACACCCTTAAAAAAAACTATTATTTTTAATATTTTAAAAACATATGATATAAATATTTATAACCTTAAACATTATGAAAATGAAAAAAACCACATTAATGAAAACTATTATGTTGTTAAAAACTCTAATTAAAAACTAGTCATGACATTTCGTTGATCTTAAAATAATAACCTTACTAGAGAAGGAAGGCAATGTAGACTATTGAAATGAAAAAAGGAGAGAAAATATTAATAAAGATAATGGAGTGGGCATATGAATATTATGGCATCCAATATTATGTCACATTATAAAGGATTTACATAAAGTTGGAATTTATTTTATTTTTAATTTCATATTTTAAGTGTTTCTATTATTTAAAATGATTATAATATAGAATTTAATATTGATGTATATTAATCAAAATAATTAATTATAATTATTTTATTATTGTATTTCTATAATTTATATTAATTATTTATATTTTTTTAACTAATTAATTTGGTTTTAGATTTTTTTGTTTATAGTTGAACTATTTTATATTTTTATTAATATTATTTAGATATATTATTTATGAAAATTTAATCTATTTTTTTCCTTAAAGTTTAATGTTTCTGTCTCATTTCTTTCCCAAATGATAGGTACATTTATTGTATTTGGATGTTTGAATATATTTATTCATATATGATGAATTTATAAAACATTTATTTTAATCTTTGTCTTCATGAAAATCTACATAAAATAGGGATTACAAATTTTTTGAGAATAATTTGTATGGGGAGTGGTATATATACCAAGTTAACATCAACTTGATTAATTTCATCATGCTTGACCTTATTCTCATTAACTTTTGAAACTTTATTAGATGTTTGATAAGGCTCTTTTTCCATATCATTGTTATCAAATTTATGTCTAAGGAGTAATTCATATAGTGTATGATGAGAACATTAATTATCATTAAATTGACCTCAATTACCTTGAAACCAATAAAAAATTTGGTTTTCATACCATTAAGGTTTGGTATAATAATCATCAAATTATTTGGATTTGGGTCTAGAAAGATTTCTCATATAATCTCATCAATTCTAATATTTTTATGAATATCATTTTTATTAAATTATTTGTGATTGTAAGGAGGGGGTGATTGAAAATAACTTCATGCAATAATATATGAAAATAATACATCTTGAAAACCATTGAGTTTTATTATAATCATGAATATGAGTGTAAGTATCACTAACACTATCACTTTTTGCATGCTTTTTCTTCAGTTTAATGAGAATTCTAATGTTTTTCTTAGGTTGAAAGGACTCAAATTGTCTCATGAGGTGGAATTTCATTTTATATTGATCATGTTAGGAATTGGAGGAGATTCGAATAGGAAATTTAACAGTGCACACAGAGTTTCAATTTTTATCACACAAATATTCTGCGCTATATTCTAATCTTTGATAATATTTCTACATACACTTTGAATAGTACATAATATGGGAGTTTACATTTTTATAGGAAAAATATTTCCTGTAATTAAGGATATTATATCTCCTTAAATCTCTCACCTAAATCCCTAATAAAATTTACAAACCTGGAAGTGATATATTGTTATAAATCATTAAAATATATCTAATATCATAATATAACAATATTCTAATATTTTAACAAACTAACTAACTAGTTACCATATATCTTTCATTAAATACACAAAATTAACTCCACGTAAATACAATCCTTAAAAATCACCCCTAGTGTGAATGTGGGGAGAATGTATCCCTATATTGTAATTGACCCATACTCATGATCCCTCATGAAGGTTTTCAATGTGGTATACCTACAACCATAACAACAGAAGGTTTTCAATGTGATGAACCATCAACCACAAATCCAAATGGTTTTCTAGGGTGTAACCACCAACCACAACTACAAATGGTTTTCTAGAGGGTAACCACCAACCATAACTACAAATGGTTTTCTAGTGGGCAACCACCAACCACAACTACAAATAATTTTCAATGTGGTTAACCACTAGCCAAAAAATCATGAGGTTACATTATTTATTTTATCCTCATCACAAAAATGATATAAGATCAAATACAAGGATATAAGTTCATGTTTTATATTCTTTGAACAAGCATGTATCATCTGTTCTTATTTTACAAACACACACAAGTCACCAAAACATTGATGTAGCCCCATCGTTGGTTACTAATGAGAGGTCACTGAATGACCTCCTTCAATGTATCCTCCATCCTATAGTAGTCACTAATTACTCGTGATATTTGATGAAGCTCAAGTACATGAATTTTTTGAGGAAATCCTCCACACAATTGGGATGTCACATACAAGCAAAAATGTGTTTATAATGCAATTTTTATTTATTATTTTAAATTTTTGACTTTTGACTCTTAGAAAAATATGACACACTTAAAAAATGACTCTTTTGATGACATTAATGACTTTGACATATATTTTATACATAAAAAAAGACATTTAAACATTTAATAATACCTAGACTTTATTAAAAATAATACCTATTAATCAATTAATTGATCGAGTCGAAGACATCTAATCTACGTGACTCAATAGACTATCAAAATACATTATCAATATTATTAAAATGAAATTAAAAATAATTAATGACACCATAAAAATGTAAAATAAAAAATTAAATGGTTATTAACAAATTTTAATACTAAAATTTTCTGACCTTATAATAGACCAATTATGTCAAAACTATAACCACTAAATAAAATGAATAAATATAACTAAAGATAAACTATCTAAATTTAGACTTTAAACCATGAGATGATGAGACCAAACTAGGTATCAATGTGATGTACTTGATATCAAGTAGGAGAGTGATGTAATGCATGTGAGTTGATGCACCAAAAAGATGCTTACATGTATTGACAGGATGTCATGCATACCTTGAGATAGCAGTTACATGATATATTCATAGGTTGGATCTAATGTATCTTCAATATGTCATAGCATACCAATATCAAATGCATCAATTTTGAAATTGGTTATTAATTTTCCATTTACTTCATGTAGAAAAATTATAGACATATACCACTATTGTAAATTTGAAGCATATAGGTCCACGAATCAAAGCATGGCATGGATGGAATTCTAAAACCATTGAAGAAATCCATCAATTAGAAATAGAATGTCAAGAATCAGAACTACATAAATTTTGTACTGAGATCTAGGTTGAGCTTTGAGATCAATGCCAAGATCTAGTTGATTGAGAAATGAATAAAATTTTGTTGTGGCACTATTGGATCAATTAAAATCCAAAGTGTCAAAATTTAAATAATGTAATTGAATGTGGTGTTTTTTGATTGAGAATACCATTAGGTACACAAGCAAGGACTGATGATTCAAAAAATAATAATTAATTAGACTACATAATAGAGAGATCCAAAAACCGTTTTGGTTAAACCACATGCCTCTTTATCAATGATTACAACATCTGACATTGGGTGTGAGATGCTAAAACAATAATATTTGTGTAGGTTCTGAGCTTGGTGTGAGCAAGTCTTTCTAAATGACTCTCAGAAGTTATATATGAAAAATGACTCCCAACCAAATAATTAAATATATTAATCACAACTTTATGTATGAAATGATTATCTAACACTATTTTGAATAGACTGATTGTGTAGACTTTTTGATCAAATCTTCTCAATATATCCAATCTTGCATGATTATGAAACTTGAAAAGGTAGCCAACTTAGCACTTTCTCCTCCTTCATGAAGAATGACACTTTTAATTTTACACTAAATCTCTAAATGCTTGAATTGAAACTATAGACTTCTTTAACAAAACATTCCTTTCTAATTTTTTGGGTGAAGCACAAAACAACTACCCCTTACAAGCTCTTAAAGACACATAGTTTCTTTGATACCATTGTTGGGAATTAGAGGAGAGACGAACAATAAAGTTAAAACTACACAAAGAATTTCAATTTTTATCACATAAATATTCTGTTTTATATTCTAATCTCTGATAATATTTTTGCATACACTCTGAATAATACACAATACAAGATTTTACATTTTTATAGGAAAACTCTTTCTTATAATTAAAGAGATCATATCTCCTTAAATATCTCACCTAAATCCCTAATAAAACTTATAAACCTATAAGCGATATATTTTTGTAAATCATAAAAATATATATAATATCATAATATAACAATATTATGATGTTTTAATAAACTAACAAGTTACTATTTACCTTTTGGTAAATACATAAAATTAACTCTACATGAATACTATCCTCAATAGATCAAACACTTCTTCCTAACAAAAAAATTAGGTTTTTAATTTTAAGGTGGTTGTAAATTGAAATTAGTTCCTATCTTTAGTCATGTTATGTTTTCCTTTGTTAACTAGGGATTTACAACATTTAATGAAGTTGTGTTAGGTCATTATCCATTTGGTTGCAATTGATAAAGTTAACTAGATTGTTTTTAACTAAATCATGAAATTAGATTTTTTGAACTAATTCATTCACTAATCTTTATAAATTAGTGATATATAATATTCATTTGGTTTTACCATTATAAATCATCACATATTATAAGGTCGGAGAGTATTTTGGTATCTACAAAGATGTTAATTTTGAGCTGACCCTTATAGATATTCCAAAAAGCTGTAAGGTACAAATCAAGGTTAGTGGATCCATCATAATAGATGTATAATTGATTATACCAATATATATACTTAAAATATGAAACATTGAAGGCTCATTTTGGAGGTTCTTGATGCCTTTATTGTAAAGAGGAGGTTAAGAAATTAGATTCCCTAGATGCTCTTTAAAGGGTAGGGAAATTGTTGATTTGGCATTCCCTACTCAAATTTTTAAAGTGTATTATTATTTTTCATAATTTTATTTTACACATTAATTTGTTTTAATTATTTTATTTTACTTAAGTCATTTGGTTCAAAATTTGTATCAACACTTGAGTAGCATGATGTTCATTTTGATTAGCTTGATATGTTTGAGTTGTATGTTGAGTAGAATGAGAATATTGGATATAAATAGATATATGGTTTTACTTATTACTATTATCTTCTCTTTGAAATGGGGAACTAAATGTATGTATATCCATATTATTTATTATGGTAGGTGTAGCAGAAAAGGAAGGATCAGAGCCAATTGCATGAATTTCCATCAGTCCTATAGGAAAGCTATGCTCAAATGAGTTTTCAAATAAAAAGGCCATCATAAAGGTGTTAATTTGCTTAAAATTTATATGCATATAATTTTTTTATGTTCTTGAAGATAGACATTTATATCATGAGAGTACCCACTACAATCTTTGACTTATTTTTAGAATCATATTTATCCAAAATTTTATTTTTATCCCTACATCATGTGTTGATATTTAGGGTTATGATTGACATGTTTATTTTTTTTCATAGCCATATTTTAATCATTATAAGAATGTTATTAAGGAATAAAAAAATTGAATGTTTAAGGATTTTATAAATTCTTATTAGTGTTAATTATGGACATAAAATTAGTATTTTTAGAGTGACATATTTGGGAACTAAAAAGGTCTTGGTCAAATTAACTTTTTTCGTGAAGGAATTATTTTTTTGTAATGGACCAATAGTTCTTATGGATGCTAAATGAAAATAAATATGGATGGTAGGATTATGAAATAGTAGGATTATAAAAAATAATACAACTTTGATACATATTTTTAGGATGGTAGGATTATGAAATAGTAAAAAAATTGTTAAAATTTTGTATAAATAATACAAATTTGATACAAAACCATTATTTTATTAGAGTAAAAAATATTGTAAAAAATAAAATTATAAAATCATTAAATACTAATAAAATATTTATAATGTAAATAAAATTCATTTTAGTGTAAAAATTATGATTTTTTTTTATAAAAAGATTGGACATTAACTTTAGTTTAATTTCATCCCATAGTCTAATTATAATGTTTAGGATATTTTGGAAGATTTTTAGATCTACTAACGCTTGCATGTGAACTTACTATAAATAGAAACTCCTAAAAATAGGTGTTTTTTTCAGTTTTTATTTTTTTTCAAATTCTTTATGTAAACTCTAATTTTGAGTTTAGACTTATTTAAACATGGTTTGGGTTTGTAATTATTTTAATTCATTCAATATGAATCAATTTTGAGTTATTATTTTAGATCTTGGCCTATTTGTAATTTTATTATCTTGATAGTTTTTTAATTTGTTATCTGGTATTAGAGCAAGTTTGAATCTTGGAGGAGAAAGACATGGTGAGAGGATGAGGAGGTATTGTTCATATGAACCATACTATACAAGTGTTGTAGAGGCAAGTTCAATAATTAATTAAGGTTATCACTAATCAATAGAGAAGATAAGGTGGTGATGAGGAAAACACAAATCATGATGAAGAAGTTTGATGAGGATAAGAACAACAAGAGTAGCCACCATCAATGAAAGAGAGGATGGTTTGGGCTTTGGCAGGAAGGAATGAAGGAATAAAGTTTGATTTTCCATATTATGGAGGTAGTTTAAAACCAAAGGAGTTGATATATTGGATGAATAACATGGAGAAATTCTTCGAGTGGAAGACTAAAGACAAGAAGGTAAAATTTACATGCATGAATTTGAAAGGTTATGCAATGATATAGTGGGATCACATACAAAAAGAGAGATAGAGGAAAGGTAAAGTGAAGATTAATTCATGGAAAAATATGATAAGAAGCTGAGGAAGAAATTTCTTTCTGTGGATTATGCACAAACCCTATACAAAAGATTTCAAAATTTGAGGCAAAAATATCACAGTATACTAGAGTATATAGATGAATTTTATAAGCTTTCCATTCAAGTGGAGCATTATGAAGTATAAGAGTAGATGGCTACAAGGTATGTAAATGGTTTGAAATTTTCTATTCAAGATGAATTAAGCATGCATAAAATACTTTACATGGAGGAGGCTTATCAATTAGCTTTGAAGGTAGAAGAAAAACAAATGTAACAAAATTTTAGAACATCTTACTCCAAGAAGAGGTAGATCCCCTCTAAATAGGGGATGAGGTGGGTTTAATACCACTAGAGGTGGGTCTAATACCAATAGAGGTGAATCATCACATGGTACAGAAAGGTAAGATGATAATAGATAAGCATTTTAATACCAACAAAGAGGATGAGGATTTTAGAGAGGATGAGGTTATGGTGGTTCTAGAGGATTATTCCTAAATCAACGTATATATTATGTATATTATACATGTGGATAAGAAGGGCATAGAGAATCTGAGTGTCTAAACTATCAAGATCAAGAAAGGAGGTAAAAACATTGCCCAAGAGTAAATTTAGTTAAGGATAAAATAGAAGAGAAAAATAATGAAGTTACACCAGCAAATATTGGAAAGAATCTCATGATGAGAAGAACCATGATCACTCTAAAGAAGGAATAAGTGTATTATCAAAAAGGTGGTGATGTATGGCCATGATCAAATATTTTTCAAACAAGATGTACTTTAGATGGAAAGATATGCAAAGTAATTATAGATGGTGGTAGTTATGAAAAAATGGTTTCTAAAGAAATGATAAAGAAACTAAATTTATAATGTGAAAAGCATCCTAATCCTTATCGGATTTCATGGTTTAAGAAATGGAATGATGTTACAGTAGATAAAAGGTGCTTAATCAAGTTTTTTATAGGAAAAAGTTATAATGATGAAATATGATGTGATGTTATTTCGATGGATGCATGACATGTGTTATTGGGGAGACTATGGTAATTTGATAGGAAAGTAGTTCATGATGGAGAAAAGATCAGATACACTATTTGTAAAGATGGTAGAAAGGTAGTTTTGTCACTTCTAAAAGAGGAAGAGAAGATATAAAGCATGCTCTCTACTAAATAATTTATTCAAGATATGAAGGTGATAGGTTGTTTTTATATATTAATAACAAAGAATGAAGACACATAAATGGTGCCCATACCAACAAAATCAACAAGAGTGTTGAAATAATATGTAGATGTTATGCCTAATGAGTTACTAGATGGTTTACCACTGAAGCAAGATATTCAACATCACATTGATTTTATTCTAAAATCATCTCTACCAAATCAAGTAGCTTATAAGATGAGTCCTATATAAAATGTATAATTAAGTAAACAAGTTAATGAATTGCTAAGAAAAAATGTGATAAGGGAGAGTATGAGTCCATGTGCAACACCAACATTTATAACTCCAATTAAAAATGGAGGATAGAGAATGTGTGTGGATAGTAGAGCAAATAAAAAAATTACAATAATGTATAGGTTTCCTATACCTCATTTAGATGATATGATGGATGTGCTTGTAGGAGCAAAATATTTTACCAATATTGGTCTGAGTGGTTATTATCAGATTCAAATTTGTGAACGAGATGAGTGGAAAAATACATTCAAGACTAGGGATGGCTTATATGAGTGGATGGTGATGCCATTTGGATTATCTAATGCACCTAGCACATTTATGAGGGTGATAAATATAGTCTTATTAGAATATATTGGTATATTTTTAGTTCTTTATTTTGATGATATTTTGATATTTAGTAAGACTAAAGAAGAACACTTACAACATTTGAGAATGGTAATGGATTTGTTAAGAAAGGAGAAGGGCAAGTTTAAGTAAATTTGAAGAAGTGCAGGTTTATGTAAAAAACTTTGGTATTTTTGGGATTTGTAGTTTTTGAAGATGGTTTGAAAATGGTTTGAAAATGGATGAATAAAATATAAATTCAATTATTGAGTGGCCTATTCCAAAAAGCATTATAAAGGTAAGAAGTTTCCATGGTTTATCAAATTTTTACAAAAAAATTATTAACAATTTTAGTAGTATTGTGGCACCAATAATAGATTTTATGAGAGGGAAAGAGTTTGAATGGACTAGAGTAGCCACATAAGTTTTGAATTTTTGAAGAAGAAGATTACAATAAGAATAATTTTAGCATTACCATATTTTAGCAAAGTGTTTGAAGTTGATTGTGATGCTTCATTTGTGGGAATTGGTATTGTATTGAGTCAAGAAGGAAAGCCACTAGCATATTTTAGTGAGAAATTAAATGAGGTAAGAACAAAGTATTCTACTTATGATGTTGAACTTTATAAAATTACACAGGCATTAAGACATTAGAAGCATTATCTGGTGCCTAAGGATTTTATCCTATTTATATATCATGAGGTTTTGAAGTATGTGAGTACACAAAAGAAGTTGAATAATAGGCATGAAAAGTGGGTTTCTTTCTTGCAGGGGTATACTTTTGTATTGAAACATAAATCATAAAAAAAAAATTAGGTAGTTGATGTATTGAGTAAGAGAGTAGCGTTATTAACTACTATGGTAAGTGAAGTAGTTAGATTTAAAGTTATCAAATAATTATATGATACTAATCCATATTTTGGCAAGATAGTTGAAAAGTGAAGGAATCTATTAATAGTTGGGATAAATACTATTCATGATGAGTACCTTATACAAGAAAAATATCTCTTCAAAGGAAAATAATTATGTGTTCCAGTTGGGTCTCTACGAGATAATATAATAAGAGAGTTACATAGTGGAGGATTGGCTGGTCATTTTAGTAAGATGAAGACAATAGCTTTGGTGGAGGAAAATTATTTTTATCCAAAGATGAAGAGAGATGTGATAAGGTATGTTTCAAGGTACAAAATATGGCAGGTGGCTAAAAGACATGCATAAAATATTGGACTATACATGCTATTATTGGTTCCAAGAGGACTATGGACAGATTTGAGTATGGACTTTGTGTCAGGATTGCCAAACACACAGAGAGGTAATGATTTAATTTTTTTATTGTAGACATATTTTTTAAAATATTTCATTTCATGTAAGAAAACCAATGATGCCACTATAGTTATAGAATTAATTTTTAAGCATGTTGTGAGATTGCATGGTTTTCTAATTACTATTACTTCAAATAGGGACACAACATTTCTAAGTCATTTTTGGATGACTTTGTGGAAAAATATGGGTACTAAGCTAAAATTTAGTAGTGCATATCACCCACAAATAGATGAACAAACAAAAGTTAGAAATAGGAGCTTTGGAAATTTGTTGAGGTGCATAGTGGGAGAGAAGCCCAAACAATGGGACTTGGTTTTACTACAAGATGAGTTTGTATATAATAGTTCAATAAATAGATCAACAAGAAAATCACCATTTCAAATTGTTTATGGAATAAAGCCTATGATAATTTTAAATTTGGTATAATTATTGATTGTAGATTGAATTAGGGATGATGTAGAAGCATATGTAATAGTTACAAGAAGTAAGATGAAAATTATAAGAAAGTAATAAGAAATATAAAGCAACATCAAATGTCAGAAGAAGATCCAAAGTATTTGAAGAAGATGATTTGGTAATGGTTTACTTGAGGAAAGAAATATTTCTAAAAGTCACATACAACAGGTTGAAGTACAAGAAAATTGGACCATGCAAAATTGTGAAGAAAATCAATGACAATGCTTATGAGATGAGTTTACCACAAAATTTTGATATATCTCTAGTATTTAATGTTTTATATTTATATGAATTATATGGAAAAGATGATGAAGGTGATGAAGTGAATTGGGAGTAGTAGGTTCCAAAGAAGAAGGAAAAGATAGTGCATGTTTTGTATATGAAGATGGTAAGCACAAGGTAAGGGAATTATAATAGGTATTTGGTTCAGTGGTAATGATTGCAGCAAGAAGATAACACTTGGATTACAAAATGGGAACTGAAGAATATTGATAAGTAAAAATGGCCACAGTACAATCATGGCAACTCGCAAGAGCTAAGTTGTTTTTAACTAGAGAAAATAATGCAAAAAAAATAGGCCAACCTTTCTGAGGCCATACCTTTTGACTTGTAACTCTATTTTAGCTCTTACACATGCTAAAATGATCATATTGAAAATTTTGTTACTTTTTTATGGAATTCTACCTACCTAGAAATATTTTTGATATTTTTTGGAGGCCATACGTGATCATTTGAGGGTCCAAAATTATGATTGATTTTTTTTTTTTTTTTTTTTATTTTAAATTTGTATATTTTTAAGATCAAATGTTAACTTCAGTTGAATTTCATCCCATAGTGTAATTATAGTGTTTAGAATATTTTAGGATATTTTTAGAGCTGTGCACGCTTGCATACAAACTTCCTATAAATAATAGCTCCTAAAAATAATCATTTTTTTAGGTTTTAGTTTTTTTTTCAAATTTTATATGTAAACTCTAATTTTGAGTTTAAGCTTATTTAAGCATAGTTTCGGTTTGTAATTATTTTAATTCATTGAATATGAATCAATTATGAGTTATTGTTTCAGATCTTTACCTATTGGTAATTTTATTGTTTTAATAGTTTTTAGGTTCATTAAATTATTACACTAACATTTAGATAACTTCAAATTTTAAAAAATAAATTTTATTAATAAAAATAAATATATATAATATGATGCTATCATTTTTTATATGATAGAATTCAAAAATTATAACTTTAAATTTATATATACTCAAGAAAATTATCATGAATTTAAATGTGCACATTATGACAATTCTATAAATATAAGCATATTTTTTAAAGTGGTAAACACCTTTTTTAAAGATAACTAATTGTGATTATAATCATACAAACATATTAATCATAGATGATTATAAGGATTTTTTTTAATGATAGAGGAACTATATCTTTGTAAAGTCCTTCAATACATACAACAAAGGTGAAGAAAAATATTTATTGGGAAAATTGTGGTCGATGTTGGAACTCCTAAAATATGTGGATGATTTTTTAACCTATTTTTAAAATATCAAAATAAAAATTTATAAATTTTTATTTTTAATTATTATTTTTTTAAAATGATTTTGATTACAATTATTTAATAGTAGTTAGAGTTTATATTTTATACATTTTGAATAATATGAAATTTAAATTCAAATATAACTAAGAATTATTATCTCAACTTTTTTATTATGTGCATTTGAACTATCATTTTTATATTGATATATATCAATGTAAATTATATATTTGTTTTAAAAACTCTAATCATTGTGATAATATGGATAGATAATAAATAAAAAAAGTGTGATGACAATGTAGATTGATATGTTCTTAAATAATTAATTATGGAGAGAATGTAGAATAATGTTTTCCCTCTAATACAAATAATAAAATTTATTTAAAAACAAATATTATAGTGATATTATAGATAAATATGTTCCTTTAAAATTTAATCATTGTGATAATGTAGATAGATATTTTATTTGCAATATAATTAATAAAAAAGTATTCAATAATAATAAAAAAAATTAATAATATTAATATTAAGAAATTACAAATGTTATTGGAATATAATACTTGCAATATTGGAATCAAATATATCTTATATGAGAATCTATTTTTCTAATATTAAATTTAAACAACTTCAAAATTGAAATCTAACAATAAATTTTTTGAATTGTAATATTAACTTTATCAAAAATCAATATTACGATTTCAAATTTTACTTTAGAAAAGAATAAGTCAATATTTATTCAAATATTTCTTGTCTACATATATCGTGTTATAAATATTAACACCATTATAATTATTTTCAAACTCATAAATGTATACAAAACCCCATTTAAGAGGTTGACAAATAATCTGATTTTTAATTTCACTCAAAAGTAAGCTTAAAAACACTATGAGAACTAGGTTATAACTTTACTTTAGCATGTTTGAAATTAAATTGTCTAAAATAAAACTTAAATGCAATATTAGATACATGTTGAGTTTCTTAAAAAATTAAGAAGCTCTAACATTAAAACTATTTTAATAATCTTATATTAATTTTATATTTAAATTATATTTGGTAAAAATTAATAAAATTTTATTATAAAATAATAGTAAAAAATGTAATTTTTTTAAATAGAAATGTATAAAAGATCTAGACTAATTAGGTTTATAACACAATTGTATTTCTTTTAAATCCTAAGAAATATAATAACTTTTATGACTAGTTCTTGTCTTAATGACATTTATGCATATGTAAATATGGAAACACAATGACAACCTAAAAGTACGTGTGCTTTCATAATGCTTTATATGGAAATGCAATGCATATTCCTTAAGAGTCATGTGTATGTTGATGAGACATTTAGCTTAGAATAAACATTACGTATTTGATATGATATGGGTACATGTAGGATAATAGTGGATAAAAGGAGGATTTAAAGTAATTTTTTTTCTTAAAATTATAATAGTTGAATTTGGAGAAATTTTTAAAAATATTTGGAAAAAAGAATTTGATAATAATATAAGAAAATAAATTAAAATATTTTAAATGTAGTTTTTAAATATATATTTTTTCAATATTTAAATAATAAATTTATGATAAATTGTTACATTTATAACAATGTCATGATATTTTTTTTGTGAAAACATAAATATATTGCATATGTACAAACATGCGATTTCTGAGTAAATGAATAATTTTTTATATAAAATTTTATATATTGATAAAATAAATGTTAAAAGATTGTTGAGTTTTTATAATAATAATAATAATAATAATAATAATAATAATAATAATAATAATAATAATAATTATTATTATTATTATTATTATTATTATTATTATTATTATTATTATTATTATTATTATTAATTTTTATATGGTTATAAAATTGAAACTATAAGTATATGAATACAAATTTTTGAATTAATTTCATGAAAATAATTTTCATTTAAAGCAGAGTTAATAATGTAGATTATTGAGATAAGTATTAGAAACTTTTGATCAACTATCAAAACTTTATAAATGTATTTTTAATGATATGTATGTAAACCATAATAAGGTATGTTTCATAAAAATTAATTACCAATAAAAAATATAATTTAACATTAAATAAATTTATATATTCATAAGCAACAATTTCCATTCTACAAACCCATATAATATTTTTTATAAAAATAATTGAATCTCACTGGTCATATGTGTCAAAAAAGACAACAAAATACATAAATTTCTTAATAGTAATGTGGGCTACTCCATGGTAGGTTTTATCCCAGATTCAACTAGTTTTTAAGGGAAAGAAGAAAAATCAAAATAAAGACTTCTTGAAAGGGTGTACACCCTTTGATTTTCTATGTTGTTTACATGTGATATAATTTGTTTAGTTTTGTATGTTGTTTGTGTGTTATATATTTTGTTTGTGTTATATGTATTTAATAAATATTATGAATTTAAATTTAAATTATAAATTTACATTAAATTTATAATATATTTCATATTATTACACTTTAAATTTATTCTATTAAATATAAAAATTAGGACTACTTTAAATCTTATGAAATCGATTCAATGTATATAGGATTTACTATTTAGAAGATAGTTTTTCAAAAAATATTCTATCAAATACTTAGTTTTTAGAATTTTAGGATTGGAAATTGACTAAAATATTAAAGGTATTAAGCTTCAAGCTCAAGTATGGATGTCATTAATCGAGATCAAGATATGTATGTTGTGTATTTATTTTAGCTTTTAGCTATCTAGATTTTGGGGCATTTATCATCTATTAAGTCAAAGACAAAAGAAAAGGTGGGTTTTGGGCCGAACCACCTAGTCACTTTTTAAACTTAATGTTAGTTTAGACCCATAGATTTAATTTCTCTATATCCCAATCCTAATAATCCAAAACCTATAGTTGAGAATCCTAATCTATATCTATATAAATAGGGGTCACTGGAGACTAGTTGACAATCCCAATCCCAACCCCATATTTGAGTTCTAATTTTCTATATATGTCATTAAGAGTATGTCTATAGTAGAGTGGATCACTAGATAGATATATAGCTAGTCATAAATATGGTAGAATGTGTTCTAATATGGTAGCTAGTAAAGTTTTTTTTCCAAATCAACTTGATCTACACCCAACCCAATCTATACCCCAATTGATCTATGAGTGGAAAGAAGGGTATTTACCTTAATCCAGTGTATTGAGGATGGGATAATTAGAGCTTGGGGGCTTAGTTGTCCCTAAAGGCTAAATCAGGGACCTATCATAATCTAAGTATGCCCCAACCTCTAATATAGTAAATTGATGTATAGCATAAGGACCCCCCCACACCATAATTATGGGGGCACCATTATTAATTACATATACAAATATCAACCTTGACCTACCTAATAACATAAGGGAAGCTTTCCCTACCTAATTCATCATGCCAAGGAGTAAGGAAAGGAAAGCTTGCCTTCTTAATATCTAAGTTTTCTTTACCCAATATCATATCAAGGGAATCTTGCCTTCTCAATAAATAACAAGGGAAATAAGGCATAGCTCTCAAGGGAAGCTTGAATTCCTAATATTTTTCTTTTATTTTCTTTTGGATTAAGTCATAACTATCAAGAGAAGCTTCCTTCCTAATAGATAGATTTGTTCTTTCCCTACCTACTTAGTTATATCCTACCTAATAAGGCAAAGGAAGATTTCTACCCAATATATAGTTTCATTCTTGTCCTAACTACTTTCCCTTTCAATAATAGATTCTTAACTATCAAGGGAAAAAAATTTATTGATCTGTGTCTTGCATGTGTTCTTTTTTTACCTACTTAGTTATGCTCTACCTACTTATCTTCTATTATTGGTAAGGGAAACTTTCTTCCTGATAGATAAAATGAGAAATAAAGTTTCAAATCATGTTGCATATGTAATATATGTCTATAACATTGAGTATGTCCTACCTAATTTACCTACTTGAGTATGCTTTGCCTACTTTACCTACTTGAGCATGCCCTACTTGATCAGATACTTGAGTCATATCTTTATCTTGAGTGTGCCTACCTAAACACTTGACACATATATTGAAATTTTATATTCCCTACCTAACTTCTTGTAATTGGGTATGCCCTACCTACTTTATCTAATTTATTATCCCATGCTTGCATATCCTTGTTTCACTACCTACCTGAATTATCTACTTGATTATGAATACCTACTTGAGTATGTCCTACCCAATTGAACAATTGAGCCATATCTTGATCCTTAATATCCATATATAATTATAAACATATTTATGATCCATATCTTGAATACCTAATCCATATTTTGAAATTAGAGGGGGTATTATCATGCTTGAAAATTAGTAGAGAGGGAATTATCAAATAAATTAATAAACGAGAGGGGGCATTATCAAGGTATGATTGAAAAGGAGGAGATGGGTTTTTATCACCTATATATAGAAAGGATAAGGGGCATTAATTGAGCCATATATTTAAATAAGATGAGACATTCTAACCTATGTAGAAAATTGAGTGACTAGGGGTGATTTGGAATAAGTAAGAAGCCACTACACCTACCATCGAGGTATTAGAGGGAGTGATCTTAGGGATGAGAAGGAATGAGGAAGGATTGATTAGGGATTATGATGGATGATTAGTTTTAATGTGGGAATGATTAAGGATGAGAAGGTAATGATTATGTCTAATGAAGAACAATGAGGGCCAATGAAGAAGTGATTAAGGATGATAAGGGATGATGAAAAGTCTTGAGATATATCTTTATAAGGGTTAATATCTATTAGCTAAGTGACATTTTATACCCCATGTGCATAATAATGATTTTTTCTTCTGCTTCCTATTGAATGGGTGTTAAAACACATGCTTCAAATGAAATCGATAGAATGGGCACTAAAAGATAGACTATAAAATTAGAAATTCCTAATAAATGGGAAATTTTGGATTCCCTAAATGGGTATTAGGCACTAAAGGATAAAATGGGCACTAGGTAATATCATAGATAAGGTCTCCTAATGAAAATATATTACCCCTGTATAGATAAGATGTAATATTTTTTCACAACATATGATGAGAGATGATGAGGGACAATGAGGGAATGATTATGGACAATGAAGAATGATGAGGGACAATGAAGGATAACTAAGGAGCATTTAGGGATAATGAATAAAAATGAGTGTTGACAAGGGTGTGACTAGGGACTATGAGGGATGATGAGGGATAATGAGGGAATGATTGGGGATGATGAGGTAATATGAGGGTTGATGAGGTATTGTTAGGGATGACGAGGGGCAATGAGGGATGTTTAGGGAGTGTTTAGGGATAATAAGGGATAATGAGGGTCAATAGGGTGTGAATAGAGACTATAAGGGATGATGAGGTTTGATGAGGGAGTGATTAGGGATGATGCAGGTAAATGAGGGAGTTATTAGGGATGATGAGGGTGATGATGGAAGATGAGGAAGTGATTAGGGATGATGAGGGATACTAAGGGTCATTAAGGGTAAGTTTTGATAAAATTAGGGCCTATGAAGGAGTGATTTAAGGATGTGTTGGCTATATATTTTGCATTTAGTCAAAATCATTTACGTAGTGATGGGATTAAATCCCATTCATTTGACAGTGAAGGTCCCATGCAAATATATCTATCTATTTCTAATTACTTCCAACTTGCGATTATTCATAAAATATACAAATTATGTAAAATTTATTATAATTGGGGGTATTACATTAATCACTTCATTCATGATCCATGACAAAGAGATCTTGTAGCAAATAAGCAACTAGTTTTGGGAATGTAAATAGAGTTTCAAATAGATTGGAAAATATATAAAAGACTAGAATGCTTGAGAAAGGAAAGAAATAAAAGAGATGCACTTCATAATAAATAGTTTTATAGATTTCATTGTATATGTGAAAATATATAAACGTATAATAGTGATAACCTTCTCATCAAATGATCAAGAAAGCAATGAATTCAATTTAGATAAATAGATAACACAAAGTTTAAATTTTATCCTCATAGAATGCATAGATTGATTCCCTTAGACACAAAGTTCTCTAGAAAATAAACTTCCTTGTTTAGTTTTATCAAAATTCATACCAAATAATCTAGATATCTAAACACAAAGTTTTAAACTGCTTAAATTTCTCATACAATGGTCACAATTGCTTACTTTAAAAAATTATCATCTCGAGACATGAAGGTTGCACTTCTATTTATAAAAAATGTAGATACCAAATTCAAATAGGAAATAATCTCTTCAATATCCATGCATTGTACTAAAATTGGAAATGATTGAGTGGCATATTTCTTTAATTTCTCTTTTGTGACATGAAATAGTTGATGATAAGTGGTGATGCATGGACTTCTTGTTTGGATCAAACACCAATTCCTTACATGCTATGTAGAAGTAGCTCCAGTAATATGCTTTTATAAAATAACTTTAAGTAATGGAATTTGGTCCAAATTACTTAAGTCTTATAATTTCACAAAGTAATTTTATTTTAAAAATAAATTATTCAATGACATCTCTTTAAAAAGTAATTACTTGAAACAAGATTACTTGTAATACATTTGAGAAAAGAAAAGAAGAATATTGAAGAAAAAGAAAGGAAGAAATCTCTTTTCAAAATTGAAGTAAACATCTAGTCTAATTAATGAAATTGTTCTCTACATTTCTCCATGTATTTGATGTGCTGAGACATCATCAGTTGTATAGTTGCATCATCAAGCTTAGCAAGTGCTTATCTCTCTATTTCAAATCTTAGCATTTATTTATCTAATCTCCTACAATGAGATTTTACCTTTTCAATACTTGGCTCAAGTATTTTTATCTCTTGTTGATATTTAATTAAATACTTAATGGATTTGGTTATGAAAGGAGTTATAAATTTGTCCATTAGTTTCTTGAATTGTTTGTATAACTACTCATATGTCCTTAAAACATTATCAAACCAGATACTAGTAAGACCAAATAAGGAATCTTCTACAATTGTCTTTTCACTATGTGCCTCTTCTTCCAAAGTCTTCATTTCCTCACTCATTTATTGTATAATATTTATATGAAAATATAGGAGATACTTTGCTTGCTTTATCTTCTTCATGGATCCATTAGGAGCAATCTTTTCTTTAATCAGAGTTTTCTCATTCAAATTACCTATTGTCTATAGGATTTCTTATTGAAACTTAAAGATACCATTTTCAAGCTTAATCTCTTTCATCACTACCTTAACTTCTTCTAGTTTCTTCAAAATATTATCATGAACATCTAAAGTACTAGGGAAGAGCTTCTAAGTAGTTATATTCATTTTATCTATCCACTTGTCAACTAATTTTGCTTTGTCTCCAATCTCTTCCACTTTTGTAATTACTTATTGTGTAACTAAAACTTCTAAAAGTAGTGGTTTATGAGGAATAGACTTTTCCACCTTGGCAATTATTTCACATAGTTGTGCATTTTGTTCCTTTAATTTGGCCTTAGTAGTCATTTCTTTATCAAGATTTTTGAAAAGAGTATTATTAGAGTTTAGGTGTCTTGCTTTAAACACTCAGTAGTAAAATATCTAAAATATACCTTAGTGAATGTTAAATATTTTTATGTAACTTCACTTTTAATCATCCCTTGTGGAGGATTTAACACTTCTATAATATTTTGTCTTGAAGATTCAATCAATAATTTGGAAGTTACTTTGGTTGGTTTGGGATTTTTGCCTTTCTTATCTAGACTCTTCAATATTTTTAAGTCCATCTCCTCAAGATTTATCACTTCTTTATATTCTAGAGCATTCTACACAACCAACCAAGATGATGAGTCTATAGAAGTGGAAATATCTGTATGAACCACCATTTGCTATTGATTATTCCTAATCACTAGTTCTTGAGAAGGAACTTCTTGTGCCTCAATTTCTCTCTAAATTTCTTTCTCAAAATCCCTTTCAACATGTTTCTCAAGTTTTGTTTATTTTTCTTTGTCGTCCCCTTTCCCTTTCTGTATTAATTTTTTAATTACTACCTCCTTCTCCTTGGGTTTATCAAAAACTTTCTCTATTACTACTCTAAGATATACTTCTTTCTCAACTTCTCTTTCTTTCATTATTTCAACTACTTTCTCCTTGTTAGGGTTAGCTTCTTTTGACCTCTCAGCAACTATGTCTTTTCTAGCTCCTTCTCAAGCTCAACTATTTCTTTCAAAAAAAAATCTCTTCCTGAGATGGAGTCTCCTCTTTAGTGGTTACTTTTTTAGGTTCCTTATCAATGGAAGTTTATTTTTATAGAGGAGGTGATGGTGAAACAGATAGATATGATGGAGGAGGATGATAAGGGGGAGCACTAGTGTCTTTTTAAATAGGCTTCTCAAAGCATTTGGGCCATGAGGCTTAAGAGGAGGCATTAGTACTGATGGATCTATGGTGGTTACAGTGGAAATTGGAATGGAATGAGTGGTGGAAATATTACGAACAACCATATAAATAGAAGAAACCAATGATGGGGTAGAAATAGTTGGTTGAATAGGTTCCTTGTCCTTTACTACTAAATAAGTATCATCACTGTTTATTTCAAACTTTGTCTTCTTTGTAGGTCCTTGGTTGCTCTCTCTTTTTACTATTTATTTTCCCTTTTGATGTACATGGGTGGTTTCCTTCATCAATTCCTTCATGAATTAGCCTTTGTTAAAGAGCCAAGTAGAATTCATTGCTAAGACATTTGAAGTTTTTTTAGAAATAGTCTTGTCATGATCTTTGCCAAAAATGATTACTAGAAGTGGGACATTATCCCCTCTTACTGTATGAAAAGCATCACTTGTGACAACCCCATCATCTTCCATATCCTCAGGGATGGTGGATATATTGAAAGAATGAATTTTTTCCATGGTCAATATACTATTATCTCTTCTTCTCACATCAAACTCATCTCTGCATTCAGTCCAAAAATCCTCAAGTGTTGGGATATGCATGTATTCTAAAGAAACTATATTTTTGTGCCACCCCTATATAATCAAAATTAATTTGGGACTCAAAACTTGATTGAGTGTAATGATGATACATCTTTTTTGTATATTTATAGCCTTATAAATGCTTAGACAATGGTAATGACCAATGACAATGAGAAAGTTGATGGTTGCATGATGAGATTTTGACTTCAAGTCATGTAGTTCAACTATTTATCTACACATTTCCATGAGAATCCATTTTCACTTGGGTATCAAGGTAATTTGATAGGTGTTCCAAAGAAACTTCCCACTCTGATGTATGTAAAATAAAAAAATTGAACTAAAATGCAACCATATTATGAAACTATATCCCATGCTTCATCTAATGCTCTTATATGCTTCAGAGCTAGTATATTCAATTTGTAAATAAGTTCATAAAATAACCCATCATTTACTATAATTTAATGTTTATAGTTTTTGGAAAAAACCAGTTGAGGATAAAACTCATATATTGGCATAGATGAAAATATGCCTTTTTTACTTAGTCTTGAAAAGGCCCCACTTGAAGATGCTACATACACAAATTATGAGGTTATTTTAAAGTCAAACTCTATAATATATTCCTCAACTATTGATCCATATTGTCACTTATCATTCTTTCCCACTCAATCATGGCTGAGATCCTACTAACATCAATGGTTTTGATATAAGCATACATACAAGGTGAGAAACATTTGGAAATATTATCTCCATTAATTTTTCATAGTAATTGAATGTGGTCATCTACTTCTTGAAGGAAGTTTGATCTTACTATTTTCTTTGGGAATCTTGAGGCTTGTTTCTCCTTCTTCAAGTAATATGTATTCATTATCTTAATACATTCTGATGTCTTAGTTTCCAATTGCTTATTATCTTTTTCCATTGTCATATCAATTACTTTTGGTGATGTTGGGATCTTTAGATAATAGTTGAGATATTGAATATCTAATCTCACAAGTACATTTCTAATAACATCTCTCACAACCCTAGTAAGAGAGTCATAGTACTTGGCACATATCAACACAAATTTAGGAAGTTGAGCTAATCTTGAGAAAGCTACAACTTATATAATTCCACTATTAGTGAAGAAATGCATGAGTGGAGTCTTAGTTATAGCCTTGGATCTCTCTAATTATTTATTCATAGACACATGCCCCATGTCTATGTCACTTATCTCAGTTAGCTTAGAAATTATACTTGATTTAATTAGGTACCCCTTATATTCATACTTCATCTTGGGCTCTTAATACTTAGCTCTCTAATTTTTTGCTTTTCCTTTCTTTACTGGTTCTAGTATCTCCTCAAGTGCCAACTCTAGGACTTCTTCAATGTTTGTTGTTTGTACTTTCAATTCAACTATCTCCTCTTTTGATCTTCTTAACCCCTTTGATTTAGACATTGGCTCTAACTAACTCTAGAATAATTTGATGTGTACTCTTTAATGTTGGATAACTACTTCAACTAGTTTTGAAAAAGAGTCAACATATTGTTCTTACAATATCCTTAAGGAAACTTCATATTTTGAGTAGCAAAAAGTCTTGAAAAACTTAAGTAACTTATTTTAAGAAATAGGGTCCCATAACTCTAGGTTGGTCTAAAATGTACACAAGTGTTAAAGCATTTGGAAACCCGAGAAGGTCACAAGTAGTAAGCACATATAAATTTGGGTTTTAATTTTCTAGTGAATTCAATTTTTCATCACTAAGTTACTTGAACTCCAAAATCTCAATAAGTAAGCATAAGAAAGGATTTTGGGTAGGTCTTAGGTAGTGTTCTATATGTTTCTCATGATTTAAGACTTTGGGTTTACCGAGGGAAGCAACCAGATCTAATAAACCCAAATTAAGTTATGGAAAATGGGAAACCTGAGTAGGTTAGCTCTTTTAGGGTTGGGGTTTTTGAGGTCAGCTGCTTGGGATTGAAACCCTGAGTAATTAATTCACTAGTAAATCATGTTTTATAAATGTATTTACTTGGTTTTGGGAACTTGAATAAGTAGCATTTAAAATCATGAGTAAGTATAGGAAAATTGAAGGGCAAGGTTCTTAGGAATTAGGTGTCTTGAGGGTAGTTACTCAATGTTAAGAACGTAAGGAAGTAATTAAGGTTGGGGAACCCAAGGAAGTTGTTAGGTCTAGTAAACTTGAGTGGGTAAGGGATCTTAGTTGATAGGGTTTATGGTATAAATTTTAATTTTATAGGGTTTTTACAAATCTTAAACATGCTAAATGACTAAAAATACAAATATGCATTTCAAAACATCTAATCATGATTAAGAAATAAAAAATCAAAATGAATGAAAGAAGACTTAATTGAAGAAACAAACATGGTAGTGTAAGGAATATTTATAGAGATAAATAAAAAGAAAAAGGTAAATGAAAAGTTATGAAAAGAACATGAGTGAGATCCACCTACCTCAGATGTAAATGGGTCAAAGAGAAAATATTTGAGGACACTCTAGAGGATGAAATCACATGGCTTGAGGTTTGTAGATGTAATTACTTGATCAAGTATCTTAGCTTCCTAGTGGGAATGAGGTGGAATATATATATATATATATATATATATATATATATATATACATACATATATGGCTCATTAATGACAAGCATGGAAAGGCCATGTAAGCCTTTGACACTTTTATCAGGCTCTTTGAATTACTTTTCTTATTTTTATCTTTTTAAGTAGAGGATCCTCGCAAGCTCGAGCAAGTCTAGGCTAATGAGTAGCTCAAATTCATGAACCCACATTAATTTTATTTGTAATTTTATGTCAATAAATTAATATTGAAAACTTGATTAGGTTTAAGCCATGCTTGGTAGGTTTGTAAGACTACTTTGTTTAGTTTTGGCAATGCAATAAAGTAACTTGATAACTTCGACCTAAACTAGGAAGAGTAGTTTGGGTTTATGAGACAACTTTACTTATTTTCAATAAGTAAAGTAGTTTGGAGAACCTGATTTGCATTATGAATGAACCAAATCACTTAAGCTTCTTTGATCTACTAAAAGAAATGAATAAATGGGTTATTAGTGATGGCTGTAAGCAATTGTTTTCAATCCTCTAAAGTGACTAGGAACAAGTAGGGAAAGTAAGCAATCAGACATAACAAATACTAAAAACTAAAGGTTTTATTTAGAGGACTACTTCAACAATTAAAACTAACTCACATAAGATAAGGATGCAAAATTTTCAATAGGGCTACCCAAATTTTTAAGTTTGAAAGTCTGGGGACACTAGTTCGCTCTAACTAGGTAAATATTTGTTTATATAATAAAGAAGGAAACAAGGGTGAGATCCCAACATCTCTAGTTTTGCATTTTATTTTTTGGGTATGAGGTATTTGTATAAAATAAATCATAAAAAAACTATAAGACATGCAAACAATCATGAAATCAAAAACAAAACCAAAAGAAAGACTAAAACTTTATTTATATACATATATGTGTTACCCTGTTGCTTGATTCTTGTAGAGTTTTAAGTGTTTATCATTGAATGGTAGTGACAATTTAATCCCATCTTGATATGCTAGGATTTTTGTCTCTTTCAGCAATGCTCTTTATAATGAAAGGTCCTTTACACAAAGAGTCAAACTTGCCTTGTTTCCATTTCTATTCATTTTACTTATCCCATTAAAGAACCAAATCATCAACTTCAAACTACCTATATTGAGCATTTTTTATCAAATATCTTCTTTACTCTCATTTGATGATCAACTAGCTATTCAACAACTTAAACACGTACTTCCTATAGTTCAATGAGAAACATGACTATTTTGTCTAGTGAATCTTGATATGTACTATATTCAATCGCTTTAGAAAATTTCAAGGTAGGAAACTCAATAGTTATTGGTATCTCAATATTTATTCCATATAGAAACTAAAAAGGAGACATACTTATAGATTTTTTTGGGGTGATTCTATCATCCCATAGTGCATCAAATAGCTTCTTGTGCCAGGTTCATTAGTTATTTTCCACTAGCTTACAAATGATGGCAATCAAATTTTTGTTAATTGATTCATCTTGACCATTTCCTTTAGGATAGTGATTTGTAGCATGAACCAAGTTTATCCCATATGAGTAACAAAACTTAGTCTATTTTATAGAGGAAAATTTGGTTGCATTATCTATTAAAAGTTTATGAGGTACGTCAAACCTTACAATAATATTCTCTTTGATGAAGTCACATATAACTTCAAAGCATGCTTAATAGGAATAACTTCAACCCACTTGCTAAAATAGTTAGTGGTAGTCAAGATATAACAATGTTCATCACTTGAGGAATGATTCAACATACCAATAAGATCCATGCCCCATTGATGGAAAGGTTCATCAATAACAACTAGTTTTAGAGGCAAGGCTAGTAACTTGAGTCATCTTAAAAAATTCTAACATGCTTGACATTTATCAACCTAATATGAAGTATCTTGAAATATAGTAGGACAAAAATATGTTACTAATAAGATATTATGTGTTGTGACTCTTATTGAGAAGTTACCTCCACATGCCTTGTCACGAAACTGCTCTAATAGTCTTTTTTGTTGCTCTTTGTCCACACAATGAAGAAACACACCATCAATTCCTATTTTTTATAGACCATTATCTTAAAGGATATAGTACTTTGATTTTAGATTTATGGTATGTTTTTCCTTACATATCAAATCAACTGGGCATTATTCATAGGTCAAGAAATAATAAATATTTATATACCATTCATAAACTAGGTCAACAAACAACACCATGGACAATTCTTTCTCTATTTTAGCTTGAAGGGAAGATGTTGATATATTCGTATCATTAGGTTTTCTCTCTATCATCAATTGGGATAAACCTCTTCCTCTCACTATCTTTTTAGTTTTAATATGAAGATCAGACTATTTCACCTTAGCTACCCAAGTGCCTCTAAATAATCCCAATTTTTATTGTGTTATAATTGACTTGACTATAGTATCAGGTACATAAGCTTTAGTATGTAAAGACAAAATGTAGTGCCTAAAAACTTTACATTATTTGACTATAGCAAAGGAATGTTTCTCCATCTATGAGTACTTTAGTTCATATCTCTTTAATGGTTATCTCATAAAAGCTATTAGGGATTCAATTCCTTCATCATTCTTATGCAAAAGTATAGTTGACATGATATGCTCAGAGGAATAATAGTAAAGAATTAATTCTTTATTGAATTCTAGGGAAACCAACACTAGAGCTTTAGTTATTTTTGAATTAGTTATTATTTTTTTAATTATTTCAAATGCCAACTTCCCTTCAAAATTCCATTTTAAATCTTGTTTCTTTTTCATCATATCAAATATGTGGTGAGTCAACTCATCAAAATTAGAAATAAATTTTCTAAGGAAATTTACCTTATCAAAGAATGAGTGTACTCCTTTCTTAGATGTAGGCATGGGCAAACTCTAAATAAATTTGACTCATTATAGATCAATTTTGGTCCCTTCTTTTAAAACTATGTGGCCAAAGAGTTTTCCTTCAGTTATATTAAATATTTATTTCTTTGGATTTAAGGAAATCCCATGTGTCCTACATTGCATAAGAACTTCTTCAAGATTAGCTAGATGATCACCTTTTTGCTTAGAAAATATTTTTAGGTCATCTAACTATATCACAATATTTTTTTTCTTTAAATGACCAAAAGCTAGGTTTATAGCTTGTTGAAAGGTTTCTTCATCATTAAATAGCCCAAAAGGCATCTTTGGATAAGTAAAAGTTCCCCTTGGCATTGTAAAAGCAATCTTGTATTGATCTTCTTCAACAAATTTTATTTGATTATATACAAAAAAACCCATCTAACATGGATAACATCTCCAAACCTGTAACTACTTGCAAGGTGTGATCCATAATGGTTAGGGGATAATTATCTTTCAAAGATGCCTAATTTAGATTGTGAAAATCAACACACAAGTGTATCTCCCCATTTTTATTTCTCACTAGAATAATATTGGCTAACCATTTTGAGTGATTGATTGGATAAATGATCTTTACATCAAGGAACTTATATATCTCAACATATATGGTACCTATAATAGCTGGGTTATAGTGATGTAGCTTCTACTTGAAGGCTTCACCTCTGGTTAGAGTGGAATATAGTTTTGTACCTCATCTGGATAGAAGGATTTTAGGTCTTTGTAGGACCAAGAAAACACATCAATGTAATTTTTGATAAGCTTGATGAAAAATTCATTTTATTCTTGAGAGCAACACTTTCCAAGGTTGATCATCCTAAGCTCATCTTTACTGCCCAAGTTAATTGCTCTACTTCTAGAGAGGAAGTATCACCATACTCTTTCGTTTCTTTATAAACTTATCATGTTTGTCAAATATTTATTTTAAAGAGACTAAGCCCTTAGGAAATTTATTTCCCTTCATTTGAGTTATATATTGGCTATGAGTAAGTTTAGGATTAGTAATACCTATTGTTGTCTCATGTGGATGTGAGTTGCTTCCTTTAAAGTATGGTCCTTCAAAATTGTCTTGTTGTTCAAGAAATGTAACTATTTGCTTATCATCATTTACAACTTGCCATTGTTTAATATTATTTGGGACCTTTGGATGGTATAGCATTTCCACTTTTTAGTTACCTTATTTGAAGAGTGTTGGTTATTATTCTGGCCTAAGCAAAGATGCAATAACAATAAGGGAATCAGCTCTAGAGTTTTGATATCGAGGAAATGAGTTGATTGAGAAAGCAAAAGAATCAAGTGTGGTACTTAGAACTCAATCATGATAGTGTTTCAACTTGTATTTCTTCACCTAATACTAACCTTTGATTTGTCTCACTATCAATTTAGCATCACCTTATGCTTTAAGAAGCCTAACTCCTTTTTATTTTGCTTGTTCAAGTCCTAACAAGAGTGCCTCTTTCTCAGTTGTATTATTAGTGTTTTCAAACGTGAATTTATAAGAATAGGGAAATATTTAACCATTAATGGATATCAATACTACCCCTAAACTTGAACCAATAAAGCTACAACTACCATCAAACTCTAATGTCCATATCTTGTCCTTTCCTTCTTCTTTCTCTTGTGCAGTAGCTAAGTCATATTACATTCTAGTGAAGATCATGTCATAGTCTATCTAGATGTTCCTCATCATCGTTAAGTCATACATGTTTCTATATTAAACCTTATAGGTGATGGCCTTCATCAAAAAACTAATTTTTAAATCCTTCATGCTCTAAATTGATAGAGCCACATTATTCAATTTTGTCCCTATGAGTCTGGCAAGGGAATTGATACTCACTTTTTTCTTCTTGTCATATTTGTGAGTGGATTTCCTTTATGCAGGAGTCTAGTCACTATTCGAATCATATGTGGTGTGATGTGGTATTATTTATTTAGGTATAAAATATCTATGTGTGCTTTGCTCAACAATACCTTGGTTGTGCTTGACATCAAACTAAAATATTTAAATTGAATCCATGCATCCAACTTGACCTATGGAATGACTTTGTACTCTTTTTTATTCTAATTATCAGGTTTGTGGGTTTAATTTCATCATCATGATCCTTTATGCCTCCATATTTATATGATCAATCTCTATCAAATGTGTTTTAATATACCTACATGTATCCTCTACATGTGTTACCAAGTAGGGGATCTTCAGAAAAGTACCCAATGGGTCCATTTTTCTACATCAATTGAATGTTTCTTGTACATACATTGATTAATCTACTCAGTCATGACCACATGATGAATCTCCATCATTATAACTGAGAAGATGTATTTTTATAGGGTATTAATTTTTCATGCAAAATTACCTATAGAGTGTTTATTTTTAGTAATTTAGTAAAACCCTTGATTTATAGCTCACTTGATCTATTTATTAATCATGCTGAGCCATTTTAATGCATTAATCCATATTCATTATCCTTATCTATTCCTCTATTTTATTTTCTTTGGAATGTAATAACCTATCTTATCTCTCATTATTTCATTCTTATCTTTTGTGATGTCCTTAATTTGATAGTTATTTTAAAATCTGTAATTTCTACTATCCACCTGTGTGCTTATTTTAGTATGTATTAGACTAATATTCTTGATTCTTCATTTTAAAGAGTGAAATTTTTACTTTGATTATCCTCTATTTATTTTTTTATGTCACTACCATTTTTTTATTTCTTCCACAGATGTCAATTTCCATTTTTACAAATTATTTATCTACGGATAATTATTTTATACTGAACATGTCATGGTCTTTTACTGATATGTCATATTTGGTATCACCATTAATAATTTTTATTTCCTCATTTCCCATGTTGCCACCCCTTTATATCATTGATACCTCTTCCCTTATAGTCCATTTTCTACATATCTATGGATACATGTTTGCATGTAATTGATTCTATAATAATACTATATCTTATTACCATGTATTATTATAAATCATAGTGTTGTAATTTATGAATTTAAATTTTTTCACCTTATAGAATAAATAACATCAATTGTTGTTCCTCTTAATGTATATTTAATTATCATATCATGAAATTATTAGCACATGATCATATTTTTATCTTCATATAATGATTATCCTACCTATTGAGTTGTATCCCTTCTTTATGTATTTCTATGAGATTTTGTTTTTCTATGTTCCACTATATTTCTATATCTTAATTGAGATAAATATCCTATTAGGATGTTTTGGTAACATCAAACAACTCATTTATACTAAAATTATTATTAGGGTACCATAGTATCTTTATTTAATTTCCTCATTTTAGAGGACAATGCCAACCTAGTGAGGAGGTGACATAATCTACAACCAAAAAAATTAGCATTTGGTATAGGGTACCATGGTGCATTCTACCATAACTTCACCCAACTAAAAGGATAGTGTCACCTCATACATTATGTTATTAATGTTTTACCACCTTACACCACAATTATCTATGGTGTAGGGTTTTATTTAGGTTTCATTTACAAACCCTTGTCTTAAATTACCTACTAGTGTACATAGTTTTACTATGCCTAAGTCTAGTATATTATCAACTATGTAGGTTCCAAGACATGTTAATTTTAGATTTCCTTAATTTTTATATTTTCTATTGTAAATTAAAACATTATCTCTAATATGAAATTATTTCACCTTTATGTGTCTATAATTCCATGTTTTTTGGCATCCCTTTTCTTGTGTTTAGTTATATGCTATTATAAACCTTTTCTCAGGTAGTTTTTATAATTCTATTAATATTATTGAATATACTCTCTCTCTCATTCATCAAAAAATTTACTACAAGTATCAAAATTGGCAATTTGTATTCCATTGACATCACTGCTTCTAATCCATAGACTAATTGAAAGGGTCAATACTTAGTGAGCTATTTTTAAGTAGTGTGGTAAGCCCATAATATTGATGGTATCTAAGTATCCCAATCCCTTATTTATATATTACACACTTTGGTTAAAAACTTTTCCAATACTTTATTGAATGCCTTAACATCCCATTCACCTATAGATGGTAAGGAGTACTTATATTATCTCAGATTAGGAAATACTTTAGCAAATATATATAGTGGTGTTACTAATGAAGTGGTCCCCTGATCACTGATTATACTCCCAAGGAATCCAAACCTTGTAATATATTTTCATATAAAAAAAATTACAACTCTCTTTTTGGTAAAATCCTTTATTGAAATAATTTCCTCCCATCTAATTAAATATTATGTTCCAGTGATAAAAAATATCACATCATTTTTCCTTGTTGTAGGACTTATGGAAAATATAAAATCAATTTCCCATTTTTCAAATGGGGATACCACCAAAACTAAGCAGAGGGGCATCTCATATTTAACATTTGGTTTACCCACTCTCTAACATATATCACAACTTTTTGTATATTTATGTTCATCTTAAAAAGTGATGGCCACCATAGGCTTGATAGTAGTATTTTTTTCCCCATAGCTTCTTTGGATATTCTAGATTTCATGTGATATGCTACCCTCAAAAACATCTCATCTATTCCTTTATTATATAAGGATCCTTTAATCATAATGAAATGGAATGTTTGAATAATTAATCTCTTATTTTTAAAAGTAATATAGTCCTATGAAAATTCTCTATAGGATAAAAATGTGCAATACACTCCATGTCCTTGGGTGTTTCTTCTATGAAGAAGAGGTGAATTATAGGAAACTCATCCTCAATTGGTCGTATGTCTTCCTCAAACTATTCTTGATAGATATTCAGGTCCCATATTAACTTTTCCAAGATTTACCACAATTTTGAAATCAAATTCTTAGAACAACATGAGCCAATGATAGATTCACCCTTATATTATCAGTCTATTTATCAAAAACTTAAGTGTCTCATGATATCTAAATAATGTGAATGGGGTTTCCAATAAGTAATGTTTCACTGCATAAACCATATCAAGTTCTTCCCTCTCTATGGTATAATAATTTTTTTCTCTTGCCAATTCTTTCCAGTAAATGAAATTGGGTGGTCTATATTTCCCCATGGTTTTTCTACTATTTCTACTATTACAATTCCTAAGGCATCAACATGTATATGGAATGGAATTTTCTAATATGGAAACACTAATATTTGAACATCTAAAATCTTATTATTTAGTGTATCAAAATATTATTGGAATTGTCTTGACCAATATAAAAATTATTTATGTAATTTTTTAAATAATTCTTTGATAGGTGCACTTATAGCTACACATTTCCTTATAGATTGATGGTGATATCTAGTATATCCCAAAAAATTTCTAACCTCATTTTGTGTTTTATGTGGTGGTAAGTTGATGATTATGATAATATTAACTGGATATACCATTAACCCTTATTTACATATAATGTGGCCCAATAAAGTTCCAAAAGGGGTGGAAAAGCTAATTTTTTTAAGATTTAGAGAAATGTTCAATTACTTACATCTGTAGAACATCATCCATAGTTCCTGAACATGGTCCTTTATTAACCCATAAATTCTCCAATCATCCAATTATACTTCCAAAAACTCATGTTTAAAATATCTAAACACATTTACCATTATACATTTAACACAGTCAGTGCATTATTCAATACAAATGACATCACTATCTACATGAAGGATAACCATTCTATGGAAAATGTAATATTTATTTAGTCCTCTAGTGTTATTTTGAATTGATGGTATCTAAAGAATCCATTGGTGAAGAAGTAAATTTATCTACCCACAACACTTTCCAATATTTATTCAATGAATAATGTTGGGAATTGGTCATGCAAACAAGCCTTATTTATCTCTCTATAATCAATGCATGTGTATTTAATCTATTTTATTAATATGTATGACCATGGGACTTATCCATTATATGTATTAAATAGGATTTATATTACCACCAACTATAATTTTATCCAATTCAATCTTGAATTTTACCTTTACATTAGGATTTAATCTGTATAGTCATTTATGTAGTGGTTTGTTATCTTCTTTTAATTGAATCTTCATAGTACCCACATCTTCCTTAATTATTTTGAGTTTAGTAAATGTTCTAATTCAAATTTACTTATCAATTATAATATTTTATCCACATCTTCCTTTGCCCAATAATTTCCTATCTTTTCCATTTTTGGATTTCCTTCTATGGAAATATTATTTTCCCTAATTTTGAGTGATTAGTAGAAATATTGTGTTTTGACTTCCATGACATAAATAAGTTGTATTTATCCTTAATAAACATAGTTTTTATATTATCATGTTTATCTTCCTAATCCACTTAATTTTTTTAAAATTTGAGGTAGTATGCCATTTGTTCATGCTCTTTTACTTTCATGTTTCTTTCTATGGTTTTTGGTAATTATCGCACAATTGTTTTAATTTTTTCCCAATCATCCATATGAACCAATGGTATTTCTTCCATTTTTTTGAATAATTATTGTTTATAGCTAAATATTCCATAAATAATAATGTTTTATCTTCCACAGTGATTTACAAACTCATGTATTTGGGTCCAAAAATTAAAATTTTTGCATAAGTCCATTTTTAATTCTTCCCATGTACTTGTTCCCTTCTACATCTCTTGATGTAAATACCAAATTTTTGGGATTGCATCCAATGTACAAAAAAATAATTATGCCATAGGAGTTTATCTATTTTCCCTATTTCATTTCATACTTTTTCACATCTTTCAATATGTAAGTTTGGTTTGGTATTCCCTATATAACATCTTATTTCAATAAATTCGATTTCTAATTGTAAAAACCTTTTTATGAGTAGTATATAAAAGTTTTTATATGTGTGTATGGTTTATCTATGTGTGTTCCACCATCTTGTTGAAGTAATTATGAGTGTATCATCAATTTACTTCAATTTTATTTCTTATTTTATAAATACCCTCATCGTTTAATGTAAGTACTCATTGACTAGTCTGATGTTGATAAACTTAGGTAGTTTATTATGTGAAGCTTATTCTATGTAGTGAGCCCTTTTTCTCTAAGGTGATGGATTTTGTAGTATGGTGGTAATTTTTAATTTTAAAGGTGGTTTTTACACGTCATACTTTCCATATTTTGGTTTCTAATTCATCATATATGAAGGCCTCAATTTTATCCCATGATTGTGTTTCTCTCAATTTTATCTCATTCTTATTATACTATCAATTCTTTGTAATCATTAGGTTATAGGTCATCTTATATTTTTATAATGTTTTTAAGATTATACACACGAAAAGGGTTGTCAAATTCACTATCCTCATCTTCCATCCATATTTACTCTAACCATTTCACTATCATTCTTACCTCTAGTGGGAAATGGAATACTAAACCCTTTTTCTCAAATGTAATTTATTATTATTTCAAGTGTAATGATCCATTACAATCCATCAAAAATCAAGGTTTAGTAATGTTGAGTAGTCATTATTATAAATATTGATTACTTCAAAGTCTAATTTCTTCTTTATTCCTAAAAAAACAACTTCAACATTCTTTAGGGTTCCAATTTGTGACTGCGGAGTATTTTCATCCATGGCAATGTCATATACTACCACCTCCAACTATGGTTTCCCCAATAGTTCCCATGTGCTCCATGGTAACACATTCATATATGTGCCAAGGTCTAATATTTTTTCTTTATTTCCTAACAATTTATTTTGATATTGAGAAGAATTACATTATTTTTCCATTTTCAATTTGTTCTAAATACATTTTTTTGTATCTTAAACTTTTTTATTTTTTCCATTCTCTACACTTGATGTTTTCTCTATTGTTTGTTCCAATACTTACAAAATTGAGTAATTTGGTTATTAAGTTTTGTTTATAAACTAGTTTCATTATTATTTTTAAGTCTTTAAACTCATCATGTCAAAACAAGTTAATTTAAGCTAATATTTATCTCATTTTTTTATTAATATCTTCCTTATTTTCTCAACAATTAGGTCTTATTCATTGATATTAGGTTTATCCCCTTCCACATTTGTGTTTGATTTTGTAATAGAATCAATTTTCACTTATTTTTATTTACCTATTTTTATGACACTTCTAGTGGTTATCCCTACTCATGGTTGTAACTCATTATTCATAATGTGGAGAGCCTTCATTAATAGTCTCTCTTTTTGATCTCTTATAGTTTCTTGACATTGTTTAGTTTATTCTAACATGGTTATTATATGAGATGAACTACCCTATTTTTAATTATTTTTTCTTCTTCTTTCCCTCTATGAATTTCATTACACCACCATTTCACGTCATATCCTTTAAATATTTTTAATAAGTGTTTAGTCCCTTTTTAAGGTGGAGATTCTGTCAATTCCTCATTTTTATTTTTCCATTTTTATAAAATTAGGTGGATTTTGGACATGATAATAAATCATGGTGTTCCATTTTCATGGAAAAACCCACACTCTATCTATATCTCTTCATCACATAGTTCCTATAAAATATGTCCAATCTTTATAAATTTATAGCATATTTGTGGGGGTATTTCTTGATTATACCCCTAGTTATAATTCTAATTATATCCTCTACAACCTTGGTAATTTAAATTTATATTGTAACCTCCTCTATAACTAGCCTAGAAACCTCCTATTTACCACCTTGATTATTATTATAGTACTTGGGTTGGGTATTTTGAATTTTCAAATGGGTTTGATATGTTTGGATAAGGTGTGGTATGTTAATATTAATTATGGGTAGTTTTAGTCGTGACACATGTACTATCATCGATATTATTCAAATGGTGTATTGTATATCAATAAATGCATATATAGTAGGGAAATTATGAATATAATGATTGAAGGACCTATAGTTATTATAGTTCATTATTTCATTTATGGAAGGTGATACTTCAACTATCAGGCACAATTGATGTGGATACTAATCATACACCTAACATATTCTATAGTGAATCTTTTTCAAAATATATGTCTTGATGAATGGGTGGGGACATTCTTATTGTTGGTTTAATTTATCTTATTTACACTATTCTCTTTACCATATGACTATGGGGGAATTCTATCCTAGAATGCATCTTTGCATAAGTGATACACCAAATTCTCACCCATGGTGGTGTATGATTATTTTTTGGTACCAAATAATCATCTCCCTTAATTTGTATGTATTTATTTAGTCTTATGTTTTCCAAATCTACCTATGATGTTTCAAAATTATCTTTAAATGAGTAATATGTGTCTCTTCTCCAAGATTATGCTTCTAGTCTTGACACCATTTCTAGTGTTTCTGTAAAAGGTATTGAAAATTTTCCATCCATATTGGTGTGGATACATGGGATTAAAATAAATATGAACCATTATATCCTTTGTTTTTAATTTAAAGGCTCTTATAATTTTTGCACTATATATTTAAACTGTTGATCATAATATTTCATAGACTCCTTCTAAATCAATTCTCTCATTTTGCAAACACTCTCTATTGGTATATAAAGTTAGTGAAAATCACCCTTAAATTATTTTTGGACATTAACCCATGCAGTTTCATGTATTGACTAAGTCTTCATGTACCACTTAAGTGTGTCATCCCTTAAAGTTCCAAAATTATAAAATGACATTACCCTTTCATCCACAATGTTGTGAATTATCCAATATGATTATAACACAAATATATTTTATTCCACATATTTGGTATCTTTTCCAAATAGTGGAAATTCCATATTATTCTATGTCATATTATTGTTATAGGTTGTTTATGAATACCACTACTAGGATTGGTACTGTTATTGGTCAGGCTACCTAAAGTACTTACTCCTGAAGTATTATTTTAATTTTTGTATTTATTGTCCTAATAATATCTAGCCAAATTTTGGTTATTATCTTTATCTCTTTTAATTATTCTTAAAATTATCTTCTTCCTAATACTTCTACTTGATTCCTTACAAAATCTCTTATTTTCTAAATTTTTTGCTTATAACTTTGGTATTTGTTTTCAAATACTTTACCAATAAATATATATCTTCTAATGGATGGATGTATAAATCTATTGTGAAGTAACTCAAGGGATGAATATTGGTCCCAAGGGTTAATTTCCTCTTGAGGCCTCTTGAAATTAGGGTTGGGGGGTTGCATCATTTTGGGTCTCTTCTTCCACATCTTATATCTCTAATTGGACTTCTTCTCCAATAATTTCAATAACTAATCATATTTTCACTACATTATATTATTCCTTATATATATATATATATATATATATATATATATATTATATTTATATACTATTAATACCAATACTTATCTCATAATCACCCTTCTCTTGAATATTATCATCTCTATCTCCATATATTTATTCTTCTATATTACTTGTAAAGCTTTCCTCTTTACTAATTACTATCGAGCTTCCTTCTATTTATAATATTTAATCCCTTGGTTCTAATAAGTAATTAACATTACCTATATTAATTCTCATCCTTTCACTTCTTCTACTACTACTATCTATGCCTCATCCACTATGGGCCAAACTAGTATCAAATGGTTGGCTTTTCACCCAAGGTTTGGAATAGTTTAGGCATTCCAAAAAATGTGAATAAATATTTAACCCTTATTTCATGTCATTCATCACCTTATAAATTTTACTATATAACAAATATTATATTATAATTCTTTCACTTGCTTCCTTTTCCCTTCCTATGGTGTAAATACTAACTCATCCATTTATAGTAGAGGGATAGTATTAATATTTTCAATATTTGGGTTTTTACTAGTAGAGATCAAATTAAATTTCTATGATATTTTAATGTTATTCATTATTATTTCCTCTCTTTATTTTTTATATATATCTTTCTTAATTTTTGACTAAATTATCTCAGTTTCCATATAATTTATCATTCCCTTATTCACCATTTTCTCTAAAATATTTTTAATTTATCCTCCTACTACTATTTCCTTCTCTCTTAATTAACTCCCTTTTAATTGATACTTATTTACCGATCCCTTGACATCTTATTTAACTTCATCCATCCCTATATACCATATATTTTGAGTATTCACATTTTTTTAGGATCCCCCTTCTTTTTGCATTCCATCCCTTAGGTGTTTATCCCTATAGGAACTATTTTCCCTCTCTTACTAGCCTTTGATCTAAAAATAACTTGTGAATGAGGAGTGGTACTTTATTCAAGAATAATTTCCTTTAAAATTTAATAAACTCATATTTATTATCATCTAACCTTATGTAACCCTATATATCCCAAACTATGATGAATTAATTGATGTTTGTATCCAACCAATGATCAATAGCTAAGGTTATTGATGTATCAAGGCGTTATAATGCATCAAGATTTTATATACTTCATTAAATAGGTATTATAATTTTAATGAGGAAACCTTCCATGTATTTCTATTGACATAGTATCCAAGTTCATAACATTTGTACAAAAGTGACCTAAAATTATTATTCATGTGGTCAAAAGAATGCTTCCTCTACTTTCAATAATGTTTACCATATTCTATTAACTTATATGTGATTTTTTTTAATTTATTATTCCCACCACTATTATATTTTCATTAAAATGGGATTTAAAAACTCCAAATAGTATTTCCCCTAGACATTAGTTTACTAATGTTTTCATGGTGCCATCAAATGTTGACATAAAATTTGGAGTTATTTAGTTGTAAATAGTTTTATGTTGGATAGGTTAACTTTAGTCAGACTAATGGATCACAAAGGTTAGTATTATTATATTCATTAGCATTCAATTTTAAAAATAATTAGTGCCTATATTCACAATAACTTATACATAGTACACATAACACACCACTTCCTACTCTAACTCTTATATTTTATATATATATATATATATATATATATATATATTATAACTATCAAATACAATTATTATTATACTCTCTACTCTATGCCACTTTATAAAATTACATAGGTTAATCCACTCTATAACCTTTACATAATTGTGTCAATTTTCTTCTATTCTTTGAAATTATCTCTATTTATTACAACGTTGTGATATAAATACAAATAAAGTACAACATAACTCAATGATCATGTTTGTGTGAGATATGCCCTTTATCTAATTAGGTCATCCTTTATCTCTAAAAATCCTTAGTTCTTATTATAACATCTAGTTGGTAGAATCCTCTACTCCATCGTCTTGAAGAAGTGTTAAGTTGTTATGATAATAAAATCAACTCTGTGGTGCTTGCAGTTTGGTTCTTAAGCTAATAGAGAATCATGCCAATATGAACTTTTTATTTTAAGATGGGTGATTGTAACATAAGGTATACATCAATAAAATTGAAAGGGATCATATATCATGGCATTTCTAAAGCTAAAATATTGCAATAAAATAAAAGTGGAACAATGGAAAAGTTTTTGAAGAATCCCAAAGAAGTGTTGGCTATGTTTTAACACACATCAAAAGTCATGTTAGTGTGATAATTAGAGTGATTCCAAGTAGGTGTTTTAATTAATATTCCTATTTTTTTAATTCAATTTGGATTTTTTTTTGAAAAATTTAAAACATATCATGGTAATTATACTACCTATAAAATTTGGCATTTCTTCCATGTATATTAACTATACCATATGGAAAGAAGCTTATCGTGTATGTACATAGAATATCTTTCATCTTGCCTTAGGTAAGTAAGGGTACATGTTTCAATTATTTATATTTTTCTTTGATGCATTCATTCATTTATCTCATATAGCTACATAGAATTGGGGACTATTATGTAGATAATGAAATTTGTCAAAATCCCCTTATTCCTAGTGTATGATTCCCAAATTACCTTATTTGGAATGATTATAAATATATACCTTTTATATGATTTATGTGGTCCTAAGATAAGTATATACTAGGTATATTAAGCCTAGAATAACTTATATTTTTTTATGAATTAACACATATTTACTATTTCACATATACTACATATACCTATCTCAAAAATAGAGTCGGACTTTTCTTTTATTTAAAAATCGTACACCTAAGGGTTTGTCCTTTTTCATTTTATGGGTTTGTTATCCCATTTTTATGATTCTTATCACTTTACCTTTTAAATACATTACCAGAGTTTTTAAATGCACATAGGTTATCCTATATCAACCTATATATAAAAGTTTTGATAATTTCTATTCATTTATTAAAAATCTAACATAAAACACCTATGCATATTAAGAGCCAAGTTACATATATGGTTGAGCCTAGAAATAAACATCACTCAAGAAAATAATTAAATTAAATATTATTCACTTATGACATTTTCATATTATCTTTTTCTACCTATAATAACATTATGCCAAATAATGGTATTATTCTACATGTAGTTACATCATCACTTTAAGGGTTGAGGAGGTTCACAAACCATCACTCAAAATTTTCAATTCACCCACTATCCTAACGCATGGAGGTATTATTCCATGCATGTAGGATACACATTTGTAATGATACATTTTGTGTTTTTTAAATCCATAACTAATTGCTATTTTTTAGAGTGTAAGCTAGGTCAAGGAGGAGATTCACATATTCTACACATTTTGCCCATCAGATCAAATAAGCAAAGGTATAATAATGTAAGGAAATAGGAAACATAATGGTGATAGAAATACCAGACTATTGAAATATAATAGAATGAACTTAGATACATTATGACAAAATTATCTGCATTAAAAAAATAATATCTATATAGATTTGTCCAACATAGATATGTGTTTTTCATAGTGAATGGGTTTATCTTAGAGCATCACATAATTTTTGGATTTTAAAATCAAGTTGCATATAGTTTGTGTATGCAAATAATAGTTTTCATTTATATAAATTTACTAATAATTTCTCTTGTAGGGGCTTGTTTACACATCAATATCCTTGAGTACATGTCATAACGACTGCACTAGGAATGGGGTGGAACAATATTGTGTTACTTTACAAGAGATGTTTTCATATGATTCTAACATACCTTCATTACTATTATTCTGACCTCCTCCAATTCTCTTTCCATATTACCTATTTATCTAGTTTTTATTTATTTTTGATAAATACCATATATTTCAATTGTATCAACCTAGATAATAAAGTCTATCTCATATTTGTCTTTCCTTATACTATATCAATTTAACTGATATGGTTCTAAGCCTTTCCCTATATTTTATACTAATGAACTTGGTTGATACATTTTAGATTCAACATATATCACCTTTTTGTGTATTAGCATGGATGATACCATTGAATTAAATTTTAAGGTTATTTATAGGTTTGGATCCATATATATAGAGGTCATATTTATCATTTCTAACACACATAATTATAATTTCCTCTACTTTCACTTTCATTTGTGTAATTAAGTTGTAAAATGAAGAGTTAAAAGTAAAGTTATTATTCTTAGAGGTCAAGTATTTCTTATTATATTTGAATATTAATATAAGTAGAACTGAGTAATTAAACTTGGTATTTGGAGACCCCAAATAAGGATACACATGTCTTCATATTTCCATTTGAGGTATTGATCCTAAAACATATCTTGCAATGTGCCACTAGCTTCAAGGGGAGACTAATGTACCAAGATTTTTTATCCAAAGGTAAATATCTCTATCCATGTTATTTACCCTTATTTAATTAGTATATATGTATACTTTGAATATTTTTATAATAACATGTATGAATTTTTACTTACCTAGTTTCTCCTTCTACCAATAAGATAGTATAACTACAAGGCTTATAGGTTTTATAAGATCCCATTTTGTTAATAATTGCATCATTTACCTTATTTTTATATTATTTAGTGTTATCTTTATTCTAGGTTATCCATTTTCATTAGTTCATTGCATGTGGTTTCATTATGATATTAATGATACACCCTTTTGTTACCATTTATATATCATTTATTGTCTTTGGATCTAGTTAAAACCATATCTAATATCTTCGGCATGTGATTTTGAACCTTATACCCTTTACATGAGTTTCAATTACCCTATACTATATCTATTACAACCCCAAAAATCATTTTTGTACAAGTATATGTAGGATCTATATTATTGATATCTTATTTGTCTCCTTGTCTATAAAGAAAAATATTATTGTTACATTGGTCATCCTAGCTATGCATACATTATGGTGAACCCAAAACGAATCTTATCCCACTATTGGTAGGATCATTTTAAAAATTTCCACTTTTTATTCTTATAATTATATTTACCATCATCATATATTTTGGTGAAGCATTTATCTCAATTGTACTAGCCAACATGATATAGTTTATTGTGACCAAAACTATATCAACTAACCTGATATAGTTTTCTTATTTACCCAAGTTATAAACCAATTAGATACAATGTAATTATTTAACAAAATATATGGTCTAGCATGATACATTTATATATACATGTTTTTATTTATATTATATTAGCTAACCAAATATAATTTATTTCCATTATTCATTTACCATTACCTACATCATCCATATCAATAATTGATTTTCCTTCTCTTTCAAAATGTAACACCTTTTTTTATCAATATAAAGTGAAAAACATACCATATGTTCTTGTATTATATGCAAACAATCCTACTAATATGGATTAAAACATTACCTTTAAGGAATATAAACTCATTCCTCAATTTTTATCTCTTTCTCAATTTCACCCTACTAATTATTATAATATGGATTCTGACATATCTAAACACTATGATCCATACAAAACATTTAAGAAGACTAGGAAAGCCTAACTAGTCAAAGTGCATGAATCTAAGTGTAAAGAGAAGTGTGACATAAAATTCATAGCTAAAAGGAAAATATGCATCCACGAGAATCTTTAGCATATGGGAAAGGACCTTGTTTTTTTATATCACTTAATTATGGAACCCCATATAGAATATCCTCCTTCCCCTACTCACACTTTTTTCACATGAATTGGGAAAGATAATTTTTTGGCTTTAATTTTTTGTTGTTCATCCACATTGCTTAGTATAGTCACTAACATGTTTGATATTTCATTTAGTGGGCCTACCTAAATATCTTGTATTGTTGATATGGGTTTTATGCACACTAGGGAAAATTATGAGGTAGCCTCTAATGTTTTAGGATTAATGAAGAAAAATTCACTCCAAGGCATGAGTTACAGGGTATTGGGTTTTATAAACACCTATTAGTGGAATAGACATGAGTAGAGTAGTTATTTTACCTCAAATGGTTCAGATATGATATGAATCTATATCTAATTGAGATGGATGGGTTAAGTATGGATATAACCTAAGCCAGGTAGGATCCAAACAAACTCAAAAGGAAAGAAAAGGTAGGGAAGTAAGGAAGGTATATGGATCAAACAACATGAAACCTTTCTAATATAGATCATGAACTAAGGGTTGGACAAATAATTAGGAACTAATGTTTGATGTGATCTACTATAAACATATCAAAAATAAAAATATTTAAGATCAAAGGGAATAATAATATAGTGAGCTTTAACATATATAAGCAAAGGTTATTATGTTTGTGAGGTTACAATTGCACATCTACAAAGGGAGATTATGATTTTTACATAAAAACATTCATACTAACACTAACATAATATGCATAATTATATTAGAATAATACTCATACACAACCAAAATACTACAATAACAATTTTACATAACTTATTACAAGATTCACAAGACTAATTGAAGTGAAATAATCTAAGAGAAAATATAAGTGTGACATAAAATTTATAACTAGAAGGAAAAAATTTCTCCAATATCATCTTGAACATAGGGGAAAGGACCTTGTTTTTATAAATCACCTGATTATAGAACCCCATGTGGAATATCCCCCTTCCCCTACTCACACGCTTTTAACATGAATTTAGAAAAAAAAATTGAATTTCGTTTTCCCTTATTCATCCACCATGCCTAGTATAGTCACTAACATGTTCGATATTTGATTTAGTGTGACTACCTAAAGTGATCATATTATTGGTGTGGGTTTTATTCATGCTAGAGAACATTATGAGGTAGCATGTAATTTTGTAGGATTAGTGAAGAAAAATTCACTCCAAGGCATGAGTTATAGGGTATTGGGTTTTGTAAACAATATGTTGGTGGAATAATAGTGAGTGAAGTAGTTGTTTTACCTTAGATGGTTTAGATATGATATGAATCTAAATATACTTAAGATGGGTGGATTAATTATGGATCTAACCTAAGGTGGGTAGGATCCAAATAAAATTAAAAGGAAATAAAAGGTAGGGAAGGAAAGAAGGTATGTGGATCCAAAAATATGAAACTTTTATAATTTAGATCTTGAAATAAGGGTTAGACAAGCAATTTGGAACCAATGTTTGATGTGAACTAATGTAATCATAAAAAAAAAAGTTTAAGATTTCAAAGTTAAGATTACACATCTATAAAGGGAGATTATGATTATTACACAAAAGCATTCAAACTAACAATATCATAATATAAATAATTGCATTAGAATAATAATAATGCACAACTAAAATACTAAGTTACAAGTTTGATAGAACTTTTTGTAAGGCCCCATTTTGCATAGTGCCAATATTTGACAAAGATGATTATGAAAGCATGACTTATATGTTCTAATTATTGACTTAGATTGGTAAGTCATGTTCAGTTGAGACATGCACAAATTTATGAAGTATTTCACATGTTGGGAACCATGAGAAATAGGTATTATCAATCATACCTTTATTTACTTATGAAAATATGATTCTTACATTTCAATTATGTAATGTTGATTTATGAAATTTGATTATTTATATGATATATATTAACTTAAATTATGTTATAATTTTTCTCCTAAGAAATGGATAATTATTTATGTATTAGATCCTATGAATTATCTACATGGATATTGATATTCCTTGAATTATTGGATATGGTTAAGTGATTGAATTGCCTTGTTTGATTAAATTTCATATCTTCAATTATTAGGTTAGAGGAATTTGATGTGTGCATCAAGTGTGAAGGAATAGGAAAAGGGCCAATGAAGGAAAGAGAATATACCAAGAATGGTATATCACTAATTAGTTTTAAACTTTCTTAAAATTATGCTAAGAATTTAATTGCTTAGTCCAGCACCTAGTAGATGTAGCATTTGATTAGGTAGCCAAAATTTAATCTTGGTTGGTGAAACTTTTGTAGCCTAGCCTAAAGATCTTATAACCAATGTCTAGTGGCCAATCAGTAGATCTTACTTTGATTGCCTTATTAATAAGATTAGGTGGGAAAAGAGGTAAGTTAGTCTTATAAGAAACCACATGAATGTGAAAATATGTCATGAACTTAATGGAACAAGGAAAATAACATCCCTTAATGAGGCATGGGTTGGCAAGAGGTTGTTGGTTGGCTGATACTCAGATGTCTATATGTAGGATTTAAAATCCCTTAGTTTGGGACCTTTTTCAAAATTGGAAAATAATTATACTTAATAGAGGATAAGAAGAAAGAGTAGATAAAAGGAACACATTAAGAAAAAACTGAGTCTAGATAGCTGAAAGACAGTACCTAAGTGCCCTAGAGGTTGATAAGTGGGTTTCCTATCAATTTATATTTTCCATAACTCATATGGAATGGAATGGTTTTATTATTTGTTTGATCTTCTTAATTTTAGGATAATAAGACCACTTGGTTTATTCTACCTATTTTATTATCTTGAATATGGTTGTGCATTAGATTCCATGTAATGCAATGCCTATTTGATGCCTAAGATAGGGAGTGTTTTCCCCCTTATAAATTTTATGTTACAAATTTCTTATTTTTAATATGTAATTTTATTGTGACTCTACGTGGTGGTTATTAGTGAGTAACATATTCATGGAGGTAGAATGGTAATCCATGATATATTGGGCATGGTGGTAGAATGTTTAACCCTCCCATGCTTGTCACTGTGGTATAACATTAACCCCCCTCATGATGATCATGGTATTATATTACTTAGCCCTTTGGTGACCATTGGATGAAATAAATAGAGTGATATATTATCTTTCTAATCGAATCAAATGATGAGACTTGTTGTGTTATGAAATCGACTTGCTTGTATTATATTTATGAATGTTTAAATTTCACTTAAATGATTGTTTATTATTTTTGGACTGGGAGTCTCTTTGGGTAAGAACCAAGAATAGGATTATAGGCGATGCATGGTCTCTTCCTTGTGTTAAAACACCCTTACCTAGATAACCATCCTTATCTTTACCAAGTGATGTAAACATGCTTGGATTTAGGAGTCTCAAGCTTAAGGGTATCTAAATTAGTGATGTAAACATGCTTGGATTTAGGAGTCTCAAGCTTAAGGGTATCTAAATTAGCAGCTTGATGATGAAAAAAAGTTTTGTTATGATGCTTCCTTCTTATGGATAACAGATGATTAGAGTGGATTTAGAACAATATTAAAGATAAATGGATCTTTCATTGTTAAAATAGGCCTAGAGATGTGCCTCTTGCTTATACAAATGAATGGATGAAATATTATGTATCATTATGTTTTATTATTTTTGGAAACTAGGGTTTAGTTACTAAACAATAAAGGGCCTAGATTAAGGGATAAAATCTAATAAATCATAGTAAAATACATATTTATATCAATCTAATTAAATTAACTACTTAGGGAAAGAAGTAACTTATATAGAAAAATAGACTAAGATAATTGTTTCAAAGCCTAAAAACTATTATGTAGGATTGAGAAGATGTTAGGAACTTGGATTTGGTTTTCATTTTGTGAAAGGATAGGATAACCAAAAATAGGACACCCTAGGGTCTAATGTTGTTATCCTATTCTATCGTTGTTGTCCAAACTACTCATAGAGACCTAATTTTTCTAGGTTCTTTGCATTGTTCCTATGTGAGACTTCTTGTGAAATTTCAAGTGATGAATGTTGAATAAAATTGTTGTAGAGATATTTTAATCTCCAAACCCTAAGTTTATCTACACACATGAAATAATAAACACATCAAAAACAAAAAGGGTAAAAACTAGGTTAAGGGAAGTATGATCGCATGATCTCAAACCCCTATTATCCTCATTGATGCTTACATTAACTCTCAATCTATGGTCTTTGATCAAATGTAGTTCACCCTTAGGTAACATGCATAATAAATGCACATGGTAGATATAAGAATTAACTTTCAAATAGGCCCTTCCTTGATCAAGCATGCAAATCTATGTGTGATGAAAAATGTTGAGCTATAATATTAACTAATTTTAATCATTTATTATTCTAGAGTAGTAATTACTATATATAAAATGCCTTGTGAAGTATTTTACATAGGAGACTCTTTATTTTTAATTTGGGAGCTTTATTCACATTAGCTAACATCAAAAAGCTAAACAAAATTTAAGGGAGGGGCTAAGAAGGGTTTAAGACCTCTTGAGAAAAGATAGATGAGTATTGGGACTCAAAATGCAAAAGGATAGGAGTGCCAAAAATTGGACACCCTATAGTATATAATTATAGTCCAATCCCATCACTCTTATCCTATAGGCTTGAGACCTAGAGGATCAAGATTGGCCTAGGAAATAGAGTCTGGTTGAGCTAGAATGACTGGTCAAAAAGTTTTTGAATGATTTATTATAGAAAAAAAGGTGACTCAAGCATGAAACAAGACCAAGATAAATAAAATAAAAGACATGGATAATGTGAACAAGGCTCATATTCTTTAGTTGGAGTCTCTTACAAAGAGGACTATGAAAATACATGATATGTGTGGTTACTTGACCAACTTAGGGTGTGTATATTTTCCTCCCCTTTTATTCTAGTGATGTAATGAAATTAATTACTACATTAAAAGAAATAAAAATAAAATGAGTACCTAAACCTACCTACGTGGAGAGGAATGTGTTGTAAGGGTCCAACTCATTTCCTAAATAAGGAATTGGATGGAGAGTTAAATAGGTCCTAGAGAGAGAAGGAATCCTTGAAATGGATACCCTATATACTTAATTTGAATGTGGAATCCATGTAATCATGGAAAAGGAGGGAAATTATTTTCCCCTATGTTGAATTTGAATAAAAATGAGGAATGCTCAGAGGCCTTAAGTCATTGTCTATCATCTATCCCACATAAACTCATGTAATCTAGACTGTGTATAAAATATGTATGATATAAGAGAAAAATTTATCATGCCCCCACTCTAAATATCTAAATTAGAATTGAGAAATGATTGAAGCCCTAAAACCAATGTCTATCCTTTATCCCACACAAACTTGTGTAGTCTAGGTCTGGGTAATGCAATAAACCAACTGCTATAGATGGCCATACAGTCCAACCTAATGACAACTTGGGTACAGTTGGGTGTAATCTAAAACTTTGGTCAATTTTCAAGAAGAGAATAACATGTCTTGCCATTCCATCTATATAATCTTGAGTGATGAAGTACATGAACATCTATGTCATTCCTACAAATCTGATATGTGAGTGATGCATATGTATAATTTGGTAATCTATTTAACCATATATGAAATGACATATCTTGCCATGCCTCATGTGCAAAACTAGAGACTAAAACACTATATTTTGCACTATGCCTATAGTCTACTATCTGATTTTGTAATTGTGTCATGTTGTATAAAGTTGTATGTGTGAGACATGTAGTAGTGTATATGACCCCAAATCTATTATTTTAGTCTATATCTATATCAAAATTACTATGAATCCATATAGTCTAAACCACTGTATTTGAATAGTCTATTTATATATAAACTAAAGGTATACCCCTTTGAATGTCCTAAATAATGGTAAGTGACCCATATAATCTGAATCACTATATATCTTGACCAATCTAAGTTGAATTTGATAATCTGAGTGTTAGATGTGTAAGAACTATAGTGTATCTACCTATGAGAGTGGGTGGGTATGTTGGGTAAGTGTAGAAATGGGAATATTGGGAATGATGCCCCCCTTTAGGGGAGAGGGATGAAATTTATGATAGAGGAAGTTGAGCCAAAAGTGATGACTAGTGGCGTAATAATAATATAAAGGTTCATATGTTATGAATGGATTGAGAGGTTATTTGATTGATTAGATTGATTTGTTAAAAGTGGAACAATCTTTTATTGGTGATGATTAAGGTGTGTGTCTGAGTATAAGATAAAAATAGATATGTTCATGTTATAGTAAGCATATGAGGTAGTAATAGAGCAATGTTTAAGTGATATCAAAGGTGTCATTGTCATGATTTCATGGAAAAAATAGTTTGAAAAATGGGGTTATAGGGTTCAAGTTATGGGCAAAATAGTATTTTTCTTTCATTGAGAAAGTTGGATAATATAGGAAATTAGATTGATTCTTGATTCATTTATGTATTCACTAGGTTGAGATTTGGAGCTCTAGAGGGAGAGAGATTATAAGGAGATGAGCACTTGCTATGACCAAGTTTGAGTAGTTGACAACCCAAGTTTAGGTTTGTGGTGATGTGACCCTGGTAAGTAACCCAAATGCTTAGTTTTTATCTATTTTTAGGCTTGTTTTGGTGTTTTTGAGCTCTTTAAAGTAGCCTAGAAACAAAATTTAGTTTCAGTACTCTTTTCTAGGGTTTAGCCTCATATCCAAGTTTTAGCATTATTGTCTAGTTTGTAGCACTCTTATCCAATGTTGTTGTCATGTATTTAGTGCTATTATCTTAGAAGCCTAATTTTTCATTGATATTACTTTAATATTAACTATTATTCTATTTTGGATTTGGATTTGTCATTGTTGATTGATATATGTGTTGTTTCTAGTGTTTTTATAGGGTGAGGTATGGATGAGAGAGTTTCATAGGGGCCAGGTGATGGAGACATTGAGGATATTACCATTGTCTACTAATGAGAGAGTTGTCATAGATAGGGTAGGGTTAGGTCACATTTATGACTTAGGCATAGTACAGTGGGATTGATAACTAATTACTACCTTATGTGAGAGGTAGAATATAGATACATATAATTTTTGGCTTCCTACAGGGGAGATTACTGTGACTCTAGAGGATGTGTATCACGTATTATATTTAATCATTAGTGGGAAACAAGTGATGGTACAAGATGATATGGGTGTTGATTCCATTAATCATGTGTCCTTATATTTTATTGGTGTGCCTTTAGGTATACATCATAGAGGGAGTAACAATGATGCACTATTATCAGTTATCATGTAGTCTAGTGTTACATGCTTGTGGAATTGATTGGCTATTTTGTTGGCATCATTTATTGTTATGGATGGGAGTAGAGTGTCTATTTCATATAAGATGCATAGGATTATGTGTAGTGTAGAGGTATATGCCATTGTATTCTCTTAGGGGAGGACTATGATAGCCCACCTATATAGGTATCTTTAGAGGTTTACATATGATTCATTTAGTGGTGGATTGAGCGTAATGACCTTATTGCATTGTTGGGCCTATGAGCACAAAGTAGTTGTGTGGCCAATTGAATTACTAAGGGAAAAGTGGGCACCTCCATATCCATTTGGGGAGTGGTGAATGAGTTCATTAGCTATTTGATCCCCTAAGATGGAAAATTATAGGTGGGTGCTAGATATATTAGTGGTTGGTGACATCACATGGAGGCCTTACAGAGGATTCCCTAGGTGGGTAGAGGATGGAGTGAAGTTATGATATATGAGGTTTAGCTATTAGATACATGACTATTGGATTAGATTATATGAGTGATTTTAGTATGAGCATGTGACTATACATTTTAGGGTACCACAAGATGTTCCCCTAATAACATGGGTGTGGGTGAGGAGTGCATAAGAATCTACAAGGGCAAAATCTCATGCGAGACCTACTGAGGCTAATCTTGCACCATTACCTTTGGATGTCAGGGATGAAACCATAGATATTCTAGATGTGGATGATGTTGGATGTATAAATACATATATTGCATGGTGGGCTAGGAATCATTGGGCTCCACTATATCCTATTAAGTAGGGTATGCTCTAGAGTATGAGGATCTTGAGTTGATCCATATGATGGGAGGTAAGTAGAAATTACATTTGAATTGTGTACAAATTTGTGATTTTATCTTGATTTCAAATTATATAGCTAACATAGTGTCATAATTTATGTGTAGGTGGAGAGGGAGGTACTCAGGATAAATCACAAGTTAGGTGGGAACTGGAGATGTTGATTATTGGGAGACCATCATTGAGTCAACATTCTGAGATCTCACACCAACATGTACCTAACAATGTGTTGGATGGATTGATAGATTGAGTGATGGTCATGACTAGTATTCATGCTCATATGTTTGATAGGGCTGCTATAGAAATAACTACATATGTTAGGGTAGCATGAGAGAGATGATTTAAGAGCTAAGCTAGATAGGCATATGATGCCTCCAATTGAATTTGGATCCATTAGCATGAGGATCATAGATGATTTTATAGATATTCAGAGGTGATATGTGGACTTGTGTGAGGAGCATGGTCAACTACTAGAGTGAAAGACTCATTGTAAGAGGCATGTGATAGCTCAATGAGGTATGGGGCCATTGAGTGCTAGGGTAGATTATGGGACTAGTACTAGTGGGGAGAGTGAGAGTGAGAGTGAGAGTGAGGGCATGATGCCCATTCATGACTGATTCTACTTGATATTAGTGTATATATATATTGAAAACTCCTTATATATATGTATATATATGAATAGTTATTTGATTTGTATTTATGCATATTGTGTTATGGAATTTGGAGTATATTGGTATATTTATTGCAAATGGTTGATTAGACATAGTTTATTTGGCATTGATGTTGAGGTTGTATATGTTTGGTAAAAGGGTATTTGGGATGTGATTTGATTGTTTTTCATAAGTGTGATGGTAGTTTTGATTTTGAATCATATGTAAGTAAAAAAACTATTTGTTTTGTAATTGGTAAATTGATTTGATAAAGTGAGTTGGTTTAAGATTGGTAAAATAGGATATTGGTAAGGTCAAGATTTAGATAATTTGTTTTGGCTAGGTATAGTTATTTGGAACTAGGAAAGTTAGTTGTTAGTAGAATGGGATGTAAGAAATCACTTTTTGCATATCACTTTGTGCTCAATTCCTTAAGAGTGGCTCAAGAATACAAAGGTTGGCCCTCTAGCTCCATCATGCCCACTAAGTGAAGCTATGAATTGATCATGCATGTGTTAATTGATGTTTGGACTGTGTCCAATCCCTCTAAGTAGGTGATTCAAGAATACAAAGGCTGGCCCTTTGGCTCCATCATTTAACACTAAGTGAAGCTATGAACTAATACCAATATGAATATGTGTTGTATCACTATCTGAACCTTGATGGCCAATTGAACAAGTGCCCATATTGCTCATGCTATGTAGGAAACTGCCATGTATCTAATGTTGTGTATGGTACACTAACTGTATCTATACATGGATACTCTATAAGATGCAACCTTAGTGGATGCCTAAGGAAAACTATGGGTTGTGAATAAGGCTTAGATATCCACAATCATAATGGATTTATATGTGAAATAACACCATGTGGCCTCTATTGTGATGTGTATGATTAAACAATAGATCAAGATGAAACTATAACTTGTGATGGGGGCTCATCTAATCTTAATCATAGTGGGTTTCTATGTGAAATAGGTCCCTAAAAACTCAGTTATAGTGAATATATGTCTAGAATGGTACTCTATAATGTGGGTTCATATAATCTTAACCATAGCAGATTGCTACATGAGATAGGACCTTGAAACTTAGTTATAGTGAATATCTATCTAAAACAATACTCTATGATGTGGGTTAATCTATTCTTAACTATAGTAGGTTTCTACATGAGATAGGACCTTAAAAAATATGCTATGGTGCTTGTGACTGTGTTAAATATGTATATGGAACTACACTATGTACTCCATGGATTATACTACTATATGTAGGCTACTCTCACTGTATTGGTCTACAAACCCTCTAAGTAGGTGGGATAAGAGATCTCATATGAGGCTTTATCCTGAAAACCACATTATTATCATGATGAGTAACCAATGATTCTTATGAAATAATGTCTTGGGATGACTCAGTCATGGAAGAATGAGGTCTATGGTTCTATTATGGAGGATATATCGATGCCCCCTATGTGAATTATATGATGCCATTATCAACATATCTATTAATGCAATCTCTGAGTCTATAAAAATCATTATCTTTGTGTCCATGGATATGATGATAGTTATAAAAGGTCCAAGATATGATGATAGTTACAAAAGGTCCAATGTGGATATCTATGTAAGAGATGTGGATCTCGTCAATGAGTAGAGGACAATGTTATTAGTCTCTTAGTTAGTAGTGCTAATAATATGAAATATGGGTTATCCTACTTTGAATAAAATTATAGTGGTGCCCTATTATTGTTCTCTAAAGTGCATACTATAGGTGGTGCTCTAAAAACTAGCTCTCTATTCTTAACTATTTGCATTTTTGCTTATGGTCTCCTATCTTGTTCTAGACATGGTGGATGCTGAGTGATAGGAGTTGAAGATGGAGGTAATTCTATGAAATATAAAGTAATCTAATCAATTGAATCTAACTCAATCAATCCTAATTTATTCTCCAAGGCTAAAACTATATAACATAAGTGCCTAAAAGAGGACTCTATCTAATATAATATGTGCTCTAAGAGGGGTTGGTGAAGCCCCTTAATAAATATATGTTGAATCTCTAAATCTATTGGTTTATAGATCAATCTTAGCATGTGAGTCTTAAATCATAAGATATAATCACTAACTATCTCTAAATTATTTTGATGCAATGAGACAAGTTTCTCATATGTAACATGAGGGTCCATGTTTTATATATAATATCTAAGAAATGCCTCCTCTAAATCATCATATGTATACAAGAATCAACATGAAGTAGATGAAATAACTGAATATGTACATTACCCACTAGTGTTTGCTAGAACAACTTAAGTAGAACCCAAGGACTCACATGAGATGGCAAAACCTTTCAAAAGGCTTGAAGGTGTACAAATGGATCTCTAGTTCCATCAAATTTAAGAAATGATGGTATCTAGAAATGCTTAGGAAATAAATCTTTGACAAATGTTTTCATAAGAGGGTTACCATGTAAGTCATTTGAATCCATCCAAGACTTATAAGACTTATTTTCCAAAGTAAGGAGATGTACTTGGTGTTGTAATTCACCAACTACATGCATAAAATAAATAATCTCTTGGGATGGTATATTAGTATCTTGAAGTGGTTTCTTTAATCGCTAAATTTGATCATTTATTTTATCCATGGGAATGATACATTTTAAAATTGGATCATAGAGATGGGGTGTGCTCACTTGAAGCTTTGGAGAAATGGTAACTTGGACCTTAATATAGGGATGTGGGCTATCGTTCTCTTTGAGTGAAGAGTGAGAAATATGTGTTACTATAGTAGGGGTGGCTTGGGAGATTCACTAGTATCTTTATTAATTAGTGAATCATATTCTAATTGAGTAGAGGATGTGATGTTATCATTAACATATGAACCATTTGAAATATAATCATGTATAGAAGTAGAAGCAATATTCTGTAATGTCTTATGTTTGGGAGAAGGAGTGAGAGAAGAGTTAGAAGCATGAGATGTATTTTTTTATTCATTATCACTTTCATATATATTATCATATTTCTCATTACAAAAATATTAATTATATTCATTTTAAATGAAATCATTTTCCACATTTTTATCTAATGTGTAATTTTTCAAATTTGTCCATTCATTGTCATAATTATGAGAAAAAATTAGAAATTGATCTATGGGATGAGAGGGAAGAAGTGCCGTATTGGCCATTTTATTTCTTTTACCAAAGATAATATGTAAAATTACTATTAAAAAATAAATTTTAAAATAACTACTATAATGTATATATATATAAATTGAAAATATTTTCGATACTCCAAACAATTTGTAAAAAATTCAAAAAAATTATGTAAAATTTCTAAGGAAGGCTTGGGGTTTGAGGACCTAGTCTAGAAATCTAGGGTTTTGGGTTGGGGTTTTAGAATATTTGAAAATTATTGTAAAAATTTAAATTCTAAAATAATTTTGAATAAAATAAATGCATAAAAAATTATACAAAAATCTTAAATTTTAGATTGAATTTTTGCACAAAGATATGAAGGAAAAATCCTAAGGGTACCTAAGGTTTTATATTTATTCAAAGTAAGTTGAGTTCATAAAATATTTTATTATTTTTGGAAAACTAGGGTTTAGTTCCTAAATAATAAAGGGTCTAGATTAAGGGATAAGATTTAATCAAACATAGTAAAATACATATTTATATCAATTTGATTAAATTAATTACTTAGGGAAAAAAGTAACTTATCTAGAAAAATATACTGAGATGACTATTTCAAAGCCTCAAAACTATTATGCATGATTTGGAAGATGTCAAGAACCTATATCTATATTCCATTTTTTGAAAGGATAAGACAACCAAAAATAGGACACCTAAGGGTCTAATGTTGTTGTCCTCTTCTTCCGTTATTGTCCAAACTGCTCACAGAGACCAAATTTTTTTGGGTTCTTTGTGTTGTTCCTATGTGAGCTTTCCTATGAAATTTCAAGTGTTGAGTGTCAAAAAAATTAATTATAGATCTATTTTAATATACAAACCCTAATTATATCTACACACACAAAATAACAAACACATCAAAATTAAAAGGGGGAATAAATGGGTTAAGAGAAGTATGATCACATGATCTATAACTCCTACTATCTTGATCACTGCCTACATTAACCCTCAAGTTAGGGTCTCAGATAAAATGTAGTTCTCCCTTTGGGAACATGCATAATCAATGTGCATGGTAGATACAAGAATGAAATTTTTTCTAGGCCCTTCCTTGATTGAGCATGTAAGTCTATAAGTCATGCATAATGCTAAGCTATATTATTGACTAATTTTTAATTATTTACTATGCCAAAGTAGTAAGTGCTAGATATAAAATGTCTTGTGAAGTCCTTTATATAGGAGAATCTTTATTTTGAATTTAGGAGCTTTATTCACATTATCTGACATCAAAAAGTTAAACAAAACTAAAGGGATGGGCTAAGAATAGTTTAGGATCCATTGAGTGAAGAGAAATGACCATTGGGACTCAAAATGCAAAAGGATAAGAGCATCAAAAATGGGACACCTTATGGTCCAACACTATAGTCCAATCCTAGCACTCTTATCCTACAATCTTGAGACCTAGGGGATCAAGATTGGCTTAGGAAATAGAGTCTAGTTGATCTAGAATAATTGGTCAAAAAGGTTTTAGATGACTGGTTATGGACAAAAAGGTGACTCAAACATGAATAGAGACCAAGATAAATAAAACAAAAGACATGGCTAATGTAAACAAGGCTCATATTCTCTAGTTAGAATCTTTTATGAAGAGGAGTATAAAAAGACATGATATATATGGTTTTTTGACCAATTTAGGGTGTATACACATTGCATTTGGTATCTAGCCTGCCTATACAATATTGAAAAAGATGAATGTTATATCTTGTATTGATAAATACTAACTATTGTTACTTGGATTTTCACCCCTTGAGGATATGTCTAGATCTCCTCATCTAAGTGGCACAATGGAAACATCTCTCTTTTTGTGGATAACAATTTAATGAGATGAATCTCTAGAAGGGTTAGTTCCCTTGATGCACTCTTTGAAGTACTTTTTTACCTATCAAATTTGGATGAAAAGGGTTAAGAAAACAAATAAGAGAGCTAAAAAGGGTGATGCACCAATATTGTATTTCCTCATATTGATTGAACTTATACTACTTAGATAAATAAAATATTCTTATACATAAAACTTACAACACAAGATAGATTTTTACATCAATGTTTCATAAGCTAGGTTCAATAAGGTATTTTGATACTTAGGAGGGAAATGAATGATTCCTTGAGATAATACTATCATGAACCACTTCTAAGACACTTATACACTTGAAATATAACACTAAAAAATACCTCTAATATTTAATCTTCTACACACATGGTGAACAATCAATGATTACATGTTAAAAAAGATCATCTTCTATTAGACAAGACCAACAAGATTGCAACAACATGATGTAGAAAAAAATAGGCCAACCTTCTGGAGGCCATAAATTTTGACCTGTAACTTCATTCAAGCTCTTCCATATACCAAAATGATAATATCAAAAAGTATGTTGTTGTCCTAGGCAATTCTACCTACTTAACAATGTTTTTGATTTATTTTGGAGGCCATACGTGATCATTTGAGGGTCTAAAATTATGATTTAATTATTTTTTTATTTATTTCTCTTTTTAAAAATTGTATATTTTTAGTACCAAATGTTAACCATAGTTTAATTTCATACCATATTCTAATTATAGTTTTTCATATGTTTTGAGATATTTTTAGAGCTACACGCACTTGTAGGTGAACTTATTATAAATAATAACTCTTAAAAATAGGCCTTTTTTAGGTTTTTGTTTTTTTTTCAAGTTTTGCATCTAAACTCCAATTTTGAGTTTAGTATTATTTAAGCATGATTCTGGTTTGTAATTATTTAAATTCATTCAATATGAATTAATTCTAAATTATTATTTTAGATCTTGGCCTATTGGTAATTTTATTATCTTGATAGTTTTTAGGTTCATTATCTAGTATCAGGGCAAGTTTGAATCTTGAAGGAGAAAGACATGGAAATATGATGAAGAGGTATTATGTAGATGAAATGGACTATACAAGAGCTGTATAGGCATGTTAAATAATTAAATAATGTTATTACTAATAAATAGAGAAGACAAGGTGGTGATGAAGAAGACATAAATCATGATGAAGAAGTTTGGAAAAAATAAGAACATCAAGAGAAGCCACCATTTATGGAAGAGAGAATGGTTTGGGATTTATAAGGAAGTAATGGAGGAATCAAACTTGATGTTACTAATTATGGAGGTAGTTTAAAACTAGAAGAGTTGATAGATTGGATGAATAGCATGGAGAAATTCTTTGAGTGGAAGACCATGAGACAAGACAAGAAGGTAAATTTGCATGCATGAAATTGAAAGGTCATGAAATGATTTCATGGGATAAAATACATAAAGAGAGATAGAGGAAAGGTAAATATAAGATTAATTCATGGAAAAAGATGGAGAAAAATCTAAGGGAGAATTTTATTCCTATGAATTATGCACAAACCCTATATAGAAGATTTTAGAATTTGAGGAAAAAAGATCATAGTATACAAATGAATTTTATAAGCTTTGCATATTAGTGGATCATGATGAAACAAAATATAAGATGGTTAAATTTATGTAAATGGTTTGAAATTTTCTATTCAAGATGAATTAAGCATGCATATAATACTTTGCATGGAGGAGGTTTATCAATTAGCTTTAAAGGAAGAAGAAAAACAAAATAGATAGAATTTTATAAGAATGTCTCTTGGCATAATAATATGTGGATCCCCTCCAAATAGGGGATGAGGTGGGTCTACTACCAATAGAGGTGAATCATCATGTGGCATAGAAAAGTAAGATGATAATAGGCAAGGGTTTAAATACCAATAGAGAGGATGAGGTTATGGTGGTGCTACAGGATGGTTTTTGAATCAACATAAATATTATGTCTATCATAGATGTGGTTAAGAATTTCATAGAGAGTTTGAGTTTCCACACTATCAATATAAAGAAAGGAGGTAAGAAGATCACCCAAGAGTAAATCTAGCTGAGGCCACAATAGAAGAGTATAATATTGAAGTTGTACCAACAAATGTTGGAAATAATCTCATGTTAACAAGAACCATGATCACTCCAAGGAAGGAACAAGTGTAGAGTAAATAAAATGGTGTTACATGGTTGTGATCAAATATTTTTCAAACAAGATATACTTTGGGTAGAAAGGTATGCAAAGTAATTATAGATGGTGGTAGTTATGAAATATGGTTTCTAAAAAAATGACAGAGAAACTAAATTTTCAATGTGAAAATCATCCTAATCCTTATATAATTTCATGGTTTAAGAAAGGGAATCAAGTTATAGTAGATAAAAGGTGCCTAATCAAGTTTTTTATAGGAAAAAGTTATAATGATGAAATTTGGTGTGATGTTATTTTGATGGATGCATGCCATGTGTTATTGGGGAGACCTTGGTAATTTGATAGAAAAGTAAATCATGATGGAGCAAAGAACATGTAAAATTTTAGGAAAGGTGGTAAAAAGGTAGTTTTTTTACCCCTTAAAGAGGAAGAGAAGACAAAAAACATGCTCTCTACTAAATAATTTATCTAAGATTTGAAGGTGGTAGGTTATTGTTATGTATTATTAGAAAAGAATGAAGAAACATAAATGGTGCCAATACCAGTATAATAAAAAAGAGTGTTAAAATAATATGTAGATGTTATACCTGATGAGTTACCAGATGGTTTACTATTGAAGATAGATATTCATCATCACATTGATCTAATTCTAGGATCATCTCTACCTAATCAAGCGGCTTATAGGATGAGACTAATAAAACATGCAAAATTAAATAAATAGGTTACTAAATTGATAAGAAAGAAAGTGATAAGGGAGAGTATGAGTCCATGTGTAATACCAACATTGCTAACTTTAAAGAAAGATGGAGGATGGATAATGTGTGTTGATAGTAGAGTAATTAACAAAATTATAATAAAGTATAGGTTTCTTATACATCATTTAGATGATGTGATGGATGTGCTTATAGGAGAAAAATAATTTACCATGATCTATCTGAGTGGTTATTATCAAATTCAAATTCATGAAGGAGATGAGTGGGAAACTATATTCAAGACTAGGGATTACTTATATGAGTGAATGGTGATGCCATCCGGGTTATCTAATGCACCTAACACATTTATGAGGGTGATGAATATAGTGATATAATAATATATTGTTAATTTTATGGTTATTTATTTTTATGATATTTTGATATTCATTAAGATTAAAGAAGAAAACTTACATCATTTGAGATTGGTAATGGATATTTTAAGAAAGAAGAAGTTTTATGTAAATTTGAAGAAGTGCAGGTTTATGTAGAACAATTTGGTATTTTTGGGATTTGTAGTTTCAATAGATGGTGTGAAAATTGATGAATAAAAGATAAAGGCAATTATTGAGTGGAATATTCCAAAAAACATTACAAAGGTAAGAATTTTATATGGTTTAGCAACTTTTTACAAAAACATTATTAAAAATTTTAGTAGTATTGTGTCTCTAATAATAGATTTCATGAGAGGGAAGGAATTTGCATGGACTAAAGCAACCATAGAAAGTTTTGAAATTTTGAATAATAAGATTAAAAAAAGACCAATTTTAGCATTACCAAATTTTAACAAAGTGTTTGAGGTTGATTTTGATGCTTCATTTGTTGGAATTGGTTCTATGTTGAGTCAAGAAGGAAAGCCAATAGCATATTTTAATGATAAATTGAATGAGGTAAGGATAAATTATTATACTTATTATGCTGAAATTTATGCAAATATATAATAATTAAGACATTGGAGGCATTATTTGGTGCCTAAAGAGTTCATACTATCTACAGATCATGAGTCTTTGAAGTATGTGAATACATAAAAGAAGTTAACTAGTAGGCATGCAAAGTGAGTTTATTTCTTGCAGGAGTATAATTTTGTGTTGAAGAATAACTTAGGAAAATATAATTAGGTAAATTATGCATTGAGTAGGATATTATAATTACTAACTACTATGGTGATTGAATTAGTTATATTTCAATTTATCAAAAAATTATATGATACTGGTCCATATTTTGACAAGATAGTCAAATATTGTAGGAATGCATTAATAGGTGGGACAAATATTATTAATTATGAGTATCTTATACAAGAAGGTTATCTATTCAAAGGTAAATAATTATTAATTCCAATTGGGTCTCTACGAGATAATATAATAAGAGAATTACATAGTGGTGTGTTAGAAATATTGTCTTTGATGTCAAAGGTCTAGCATTGGTGATAAAGGCCCCATTACATTTAATGGTGTTTTTAATATTCATATCTTGACTAATATATGTTAATATTTATTTAATATTAATTAATATATTTTTGGTTGCATATAAGTCAAAAGAGGGCCCATGGAGAACTCAATGAGTCATGGGGTAAAGACAAAAGAGGAATGGGACACATTTTCTCATGAAAAGTCATCTTAAGGAATTATAAGAGTCACCATGTAAAGACAAAAGAGGGTATGGTGAATTTTTCCATGAAGAGACACTTTGAGGTATATGAAAAGTCACCAATATAAAGACAAATGAGGAAAGGATGCATTTTCTTATGAAGGGTCACCATGTGACTTTTTGAATGCAAGGATATGAAGGTTCATGCAAGTTTGGCACCATTTTATATGAGGATTGAAGGGACACAAAGGGTGAATGACAAAGGTCATTTGGAAAGCTATAAATAAAGGCTTGAGATGCCATTTTTTATATGCAATAGATTGCATGGTTTGTATTTTTTTTAGAGGAGAGAAAAGGAGACGTTGTAGAGTTTTATCATTTGTTGAGTAAGCAACATTGAAAGATAGTTGTGTTTTATACACAAGAGGGGTTGGTGCTACTATGGGTGGTGATCACAATTATTTTTAAGGGGTTGGTGCTCTTTTGGGTTGGTGCTCACAATTAGTTGTTTCATTGGTTTTCAGCAAAGGGGTTGGTGCTCCTACAAGTTGGTGCTTGTGAACTTTGTAATTTTAGTTGGTGCTCATTCATATACTTGAGATTGTTCTCCATGTTTTTTATCACTTTGGGTTTCCATGTAAAAATATAGTCTCTCTCTCTCTCTCTCTCTCTCTCTCTCTCTCTCTCATCTCTCTCTCTCTCTCTCTCTCTCTCTCTCTCTCTCTCTCTCACACACACACACACACACAGTTTATATTATTATTTCAGTTTTATTGCATATCTTGAATGTGTGATTAAGTGGTTAAAGAAAATAAACTAGATTATGTAAAATATATATAATATACTGATTCACCCCCCCTCTCAATATATTTTGTGCTTAACAATTGGTATCAGAGAAGGTTCATTTTGAAAAAGTTTTACATCTTTAAGGTAGATCGGGGAAAGCATGATGGTTGGATCACATGAATATTTTTATATAAATAAGGAGTATTTGTTTGATGGGAAAAATTATGCTTTTTGGAGCATAAGGATGAGGACTATTTGATGGCCCTTAGATTCAACATTTGGCAAGCAATGGTGGAGGAATATGAAGAGCCATAGACACTTATAACTACTCTGGTGGAAAAGAAAGCAAGTGAAAATAATGCTAAATCTTTAAATGTTATTTTTTATGGTTTATGTGAATCAGAATTTGTTAAAATTATGCAATGTAAATCTGATCATGAAACTTGGATAAAACTTGATAATATTTACAAAGTTGTTGGAAAGGTTCAACAAGTTAAGCTTTAAACTTTTAGAAGATAGTTTGAGATTTTGAATATGGAAGAGCAATAAAATATATCAAGTTATCTTTTGTAGGTTAATCAAATAGTCAATCAGATTCAAGGTCTTGGAGAAAAGTTAGAAGAATCAATTGTGGTACAAAAAGTTTTGAGATCTCTACCATTAAGATATGATGAATTTTTTTTGGCAATTAAAGAGTTGAATAAATTCTCCAAGCTAAAGATGGATGAGCTATAAGGTATTCTTACAACATATGAGATGTAGATCAAACAAGAGAAACCCTCAAAAAGAGAAGCTGCTTTCAAGACATCAAAGAAAGAGAAGGCTAATATTCAAGAATCAATTGATAGTTCTAGTGATGATGAAGATGACAATAGAGCTCTATCCATTCACAAACTGAAAAAGGGCATAGGTAAATATCAAAGAAAATTACCTTTTAAATGTTTTAATTTTGGAAATATTAGACATTTTATAGCTAAGTACCCAAATAAGGGTAATGGTGAAAATGAAGAAGAAAAGTCTACATACAAGAAGAATTTCAAAGGAAACTTCAAGAAGGGATTTGAGAAGAAGAGTTTGTATTCTAAATATCCTAGTTCATCTTGTTCTTCTTCTTGATCATCTATACTTGAATCTAGAAGGAGAACTCATTTGTGCCTTAGAAGAGTTAAAAGCTCTTGAGAAGAATAATTTAAAATTAAAGCTCTAAATCAAGAAAAATGAAAAGGAGTCAAAGGAAACAATTGAAGATCTATAAGCACACTTTGAAGAAGCCAAGAAAAATGAAAAATATCTAATGGCATAGTTGCAAAAAGTAAGTGAATAATGTGAAAGGTATGTTATTGAAATTGCTTATTTAAAAGCAGATCTTGAGAAAACAAATAAATTAATCAATGATAGAGAAACCAATGATTCAAAATTTGAGAATACCACTAATATGTTGAATAAGATATTAGAAATTCAAAGATCAATGTGAAATAAGATAGGTATCATATTTGAAAAAGAAAAAGGGGATACCAAAAACAAGGTTAACATAGAAAAAAGAAAGAGCTATGTTGAAACTCATACAAATGAGGAAATAAAAAGGGAGGAAGTTAAGAATATAGAGGACATCTCAAAAAAATAAGGATGGAAGGAATAGAGTTAAAAAAGGCAATCAGGTCAGAGATACACAAATAGGTCCTATTTTTTTGGTTACTATTTTTATTGTAATGGATATGGTCATAAGAAAATAGAATGTCAAAAAAGGGCTCAAAATTTGAGAAATAAGGAGAAGGAAATTCATGTAGAGTCAATAAAAAGCCATAACTCTTTTAATCCTCTATCAAGATTTAATGAAGAGTGTTTGAGTTAGTCAAGAAGGACTAGAGTTTCAAGGCTCCATTCATCAATAAGAAAGTTTAGATATGTTCATGGTAGAAGAAATAACCTGAAAAGTCTATGTTGGTCTAAACAGCTTTGCATGCAAGAAATGAAGAAAAGACATGGTTCATTGATAGTGAATAGTCAAGGCACATGGTATATGTTATTAGACATCAAAGGTCAAAGATGTTTTTTGAGTCAAATTGAAGAAATTTGGCTATGGCACAGGAGAATGGGACACAAATTTTGATAATATTTTCAACATCAGTAAGAAGCAAGCAGTCAAAAATCTTCCAAAGATTACAAAGCCATCCAACATGCTTTGTGAACCTTGTCATCATGGGAAGTAGGCCAAAAGGTGGTTCAAAACAAAAGAGTACTCAACCACTTAGATGTTAGAGCTTGTTCACACTGATATGTGTGGACCTATGAGAACTCAAATTACTCAAGCTAAAAAATATTTCATGTTGCTTATTGATTATTTTTCATGTATGACCTAGGTAATGTTTTTAAAGAAAAAATCAAAAGCTTTCAAAAAATTTAAAGCATTCAAAGCATTAGTTGAGAATGAAACTGGTTTGAAGATTAAGTTCCTAAGATCATATCAAGGAGGAGAATTAATGTTAGATCAATTTACTGAGTTTTGTGAAGACCATGGAATAAATAGACATTATTTAACAACCAAAACTCCGTAGTAAAATAGAGTAGTTGAACAGAGAAATAGAATAGTTTAGGAGATGGTGAGGATAATGCTAGATGAATCAAAGATACTAGATAAATATTGGAGAGAGGTAGTTACTACAGTAGTACATATTCAAAACACAACATTATTGAGAGTCAATAGTGACAAAACTCCTTACGAGTTATGGAAAGACAAACTAGAAACAATTGATTATTTTAGAGTTTTTGACAATAAATGCTTCATAAAGATAACCGATGAAAAACTAGGTAAGTTTGAATCTAGAGCAGATGAAGGTATATTTATTAGTTATTCTTGAAAAATTAAAGCTTATAAATGTTATAAATAAAGAACCAAGAAAATAGTTGAAAGTTTAAGTGTCAAGATAGAAGAAGATGGAGCACCAAAAATCAATGATCCAATAGACATTCCTAAAATCATTGATGATGAAGATTTTGAAGAATTAGATGAAGATAAGAAGGAGAAAAAGGACACCAAAATCCCATCTAAATATGTCTAGAGAAATCATAATGAGAGTGACATCATCGGGGACATAAATGAAGGAATTTACATTAGAAGAATGATGGTAAGTGAATTTGAGCAAGTTAATTTCTCTTTGTTATCCAAAATTCAGCCTAAACTTTTTTAGAAGCTAGACATGATAAGAATTGGATTAAGGTAATAGATGAAAAATTAAATTAGATAGAAAATAATGATACTTGGAAATTAGTGTCTAGACCAAAAGATCATAATGTGAAAAGAAAAAAAATAGGTTTACAAAAATAAGTTGAATGAAAATGGAGAAATGACCAAGAATAAAGCAAGATTAGTATGTAAAGGATATGCTCAGATTGAGGGAATAGATTTTGAAGAAACTTTTGCACTAGTGGCAAGGCTAGAGGCTATTAAAATGTTTCTCGCATATACAATGTTTAAAATTTTCAAAGTGTTTCAGATAAATGTCAAATTTGCCTTCCTAAATGGGAATATAGAAGAAGAGGTCTACATTAAGAAACTCCAGGGATTTATTCTCTCAAATATTAGTAGCCATATATTTATATTGAAGAAAGCACTGTATAGATTGAAACAAACTCCTATAGCTTAGTATGCAAGACTTGATAAGTACCTACAGGATCAAGGTTTCAAGAGAGGATTTGTTGACATTAATCTCTACATCAAAATAGAAGGTGAGCATCAACTGATTATTGTGGTATATGTTAATGACATAATTTTTAGAGGAAACATTGAAAATATGATAAAAGAATTTTTTGATAATATGCAAAAATAATTTGAGATGTCTATGTTTGGAGAATTGTCATTTTTCTTAGGGTTGCAAAAATTTCAATGAGATAAAGAAATTTTCATATCTCCAAGTAAATATGCCAAGGAAATGTTGAAGAAATTTGGTTTTGAGGATTGTGCACCAATTGAAACACCAATGAGTATAGTAAATAAGATTAGCAAGGATGAGGATTCACCTATTATAGATCAATCTTTGTATAGATCTATGATTGGTAGTCTTTTATATTTGACAGCATCAAGGCCAGACATCATGCATGTAGTAGGTATGGTTGCAAGATATTAATCAACTCTAAAAGATAGTCATGTTCAATTGGTAAAGAGAATACTCAGATAAATCAAGGGGACATTGGATTGTGGATTGTGGTATCCCATAGGTAGAGATTTCACTTTGGTTGTTTATATAGATTTAGATTGGGCATGTTGCTTGGATGATAGAAAGAGTACAAGTGGAAGATTTTTTTTTCTCTATGATAGCTTAGTATCATGGCTAAGAAAAAAATAGAATTTAGTATCACTTTCTACAATTGAAGTATAATATATTGCAATAGTATTGTGTTGTACTCAAGTTCTTTGGATGAAGCAAACTTTGGAGGATATCAAGGTAAAATATGATGAACCTATTTTTTTTTTTTGTGATAACATAAGTGCTATTAATATTTCAAAAAAATTAGTGGTGTATTCAAGAACAAAACATATTCCCATTAGATATCACTTCTTGAGATAGAAGGTTGAAGATCAACAAGTTAAGATAAAATATATCAAAGTTATTTGGATGAAGCAAACTTTGGAAGATATCAAGGTAAAATATGATGAACCTATTTTTGTTTTTTGTGATAACATAAGTGCTATTAATATTTCAAAAAATTTAGTGGTGCATTCAAGAACAAAACATATTCTCATTAGATATCACTTCTTGAGACAGAAGGTTGAAGATCAACAAGTTAAGATAAAATATATCAGTACTATAGAGTAGATTGTAGATATTTTCACAAAGGCACTACCAAAAGATAGATTTGATTATCTACACAATAAGTTAGGGTAATTTATTTTAATTCTTTCCATTAAGGATCAGCATCAATTGAGGGGGAGATAAGTGTTAGCTCCAAGATATGCCATTTTCCATTGATGTCAAAGGGGGAGAAGAATAGAAAAACATACAGGTATAGAAATAAGTGCAAAAATAGGTACATGGAATAGGTACAGGTTGCTATAGTAAGGGGGAGTTCTGGTATGTTTTTTAGATGGTAGTATGTGCAAGTTTTAGGATGTGGCATTTTTAGTTTGATTTTTCCAACAATGACAAAGGGTGATATTATTGTAAATATTATCATTGATGTCAAAGGTCTAGCATTGGTGATAAAGGCCCCATTGCATTTAGTGGTGTTTTAAATATTTATATCTTAACTAATGTGTGTTAATATTTATTTAATATTAATTCATATATTTTTGGTTTCATATAATTCAAAATAGGGCCCATGGAGAATTCAAAGAGTCAATGGGGTAAAGACAAAAGAGGAATGGGACACATTTTCTCATGAAGATTCATCTTGAGAAATTCCAAGAGTCACCATGTGAAGACAAAAGAGCGTATGGCACATTTTTCCATGAAAGAAAATTTTGAGGAATATAAAAAGTCACCAAGATAAAGACAAAAGAGGAAAGGATGCATTTGCTTATGAAGGGTCACCATGTGAATTTTCAAATGCAAGGATATGAAGGGTCATGCAATTTTGGCACTATTTTCCATGAGGATTTAAAAGTCATAAAGGGTGAATGCCAAAGGTCATTTGGAAAGCTATAAATAAAGGCTTGAGAAGCCATTTGTTATATGAAAGAGAGTGCATGGTTTTTATTTGTTTTAGAGGAGATAAAAGTAGGAGATATTGTAGATTTCTATCATTTGTTGAGTATGTAACATTGAAGGATAGTTGTGTTTTATAAACAAGAGGGGTTGGTGCTCCTATGAGTTGGTGCTCATAAATATTTTTAAGGGGTTGGTAATCATGTGGGTTGGCGCTCATAAATAGTTATTGTGTTGGTGCTTGTAAAATGGGTTGTTACTCCTACAAGTTGGTGCTCATTCATATACTTGAGATTGTTTTTTGTGGTTTTTCCCACTTTGGGTTTTCACATAAAAATTTGGTCTCTCTCTCTCTCTCTCTCTCTCTCTCTCTCTCTCTCTCTCTCTCTCTCTCTCTCTCTCTCTCTCTCTCTCTCTCTCTCTCTCTCTCTCTCTCTCTCTCTCTCTCTCTCTTGTGTGGTGCATATTATTGTTTCAATTTTATTACATATCTTGAATGTGTGATTAAGTTGTTAAAGAAAATAAATCAGATTAATTAAAAGATATATAATATACTGATTACCCCCCCCTCTTAGTATATTTCATGCTTAACATGGTGGTTTGGTTGGACATTTTGGTAAGATAAAGATAATAGATTTGGTGGAGAAAAATTATTCTTGGCTAAAGATGAACAAAGATGCGACAAGGTATGTTTCAAGGTGTAGAATATGTTAGGTGGCTAAAGGGCATGTGCAAAATACTGGACTATACATGCCATTACGAGTTCCAAGAGGACCATGGATAGATTTGAGTATGGATTACCAAACACATATAGAGGTAATGATTAATTTTTTGTTGTTGTAGATACATTTTATAAAATGGTTCATTTTATTTCATGTAAGAAAACCAATTATTCCACTAGAGTTGTAGAATTATTTTTTAAAGATATTTTGAGATTTCATGGTGTTCCAAAAACTATTATTTCAAATAGGGACAAAATTTTTAAGTCATTTTTAGAGGAATTTGTGGAAGAAGATGGGTACTAAGCTATAATTTAGTAGTACATATCACCCATAAATAGATGGACAGATATAAGTTGTGAATTGGATATTAGAAAATTTGTTGAGATGCATAGGAAATTTGTTGAGATGCATAGTGAGAGAGAAGCCCAAGTAATTGGTCTTGGCTTTACCACAAGATGTGTTTACATATAAAATTTTATTGAATAGATCAATAGGAATTCCACCTTTTAAAATTATTTATAGGAGAAATCTTATGAGTATTTTAGATTTGGTACAATGATCAATTGCAGATCAAATTAATGATGATGTAGAAGCATTTGCAGAGCATATGTAGTAATTGCAAGGACTAAGAAGAAAATTTTAAGAAAGTAATGAGAAATATAAAGCAGAAACATATGTCAAAAGATGATCTAAGGTATATGAAGAAGGAGGGTTGGTATGGGTTTACTTGAGGAAAGAAATATTTCCAAAAGGCACATTCAACAAGTTGAAGTATAAGAAAATTGGACCATGCAGAATTGTGAAGAAAATCAATGGCAATGCTTATGAGGTGAGTTTACCATAGAATTTTGATATATTTATAGTATTTAATGTTTTATATTTATATTAATTCCATGGATAAGATGGAAAATGATGAAGATGAAGAAGTAAATTGGAAGTAGCAGTTCCAAAGAAGAAAAAAATAGTGTAGGTTTTGGATATGAAGAGAGTAAGCATAAGGCAAGGGAATTATAACAGGTATTTGGTGCAATGGGAAGGATTTTAATAAGAATATAATACTTATATCACATAATGGGAGCTAAATAATATTGGAAAGGAAAAATGGTAGTAGTATAATTAGGTCAACTTGCAGGAGCTAAGTTATTTTCAACTAAAGGAGAATGATGTAGAAAAAAATAGGCCAACCTTTCAAAGGCCATAACTTTTCATACATAACTCCGTTTGAGCTCTTCCATGCACCAAAATGACCATATATAAAATTAAATTGCTATCTTAGGCATTTCAACCTACCTAGACACATTTTTGATATTTTTTGGAGGCCATACATGATCATCTGAGGGTTTAAAATTATAGTTTAATTATTTTTTTATTTTTTTCTATTTTTATAAATTATATATTTTTAGGACCAAACATTAACTTCAATTGAATTTCATCCCATAGTCTAATTATAGTGTTTAGGATATTTTGAGAGATTTTTAGAATTGTGCATGCTTTCATGTGAACTTACTATAAATAGAAGCTCCTAAAAATAAGCATTTTTTAAGGTTTTAGTTTTTTTCAAATTTTGCATGTAAACTCTAATTTTGAGTTTAGGCTTATTTAATCATGATTTGGGATTGTATTTAATTAAATTCATTTAATATGAATTAATTTTGAGTTATTGTTTTATATCTTAGCCTATTGGTAATTTTATTGTCTTGATAATGAAACCAAAAACTATCAAGACAATAAAATTACCAATAGGCCAAGATCTAAAATAATAACTTAGAATTGATTTGTATTGAATGACTTAAAATAATTACAATTGAAAAATATGCTTAAATAATCCTAAACTCAAAGTTAGAGTTTACATGCAATATTTAAAAAAAAAACTAAAACCCTAAAAAAGCCTATTTTTAGGAGATACTATTTATAGTAAGTTCGCATGCAAGTGCGTGCAACTCTAAAAATATCCCCAAATATCTCAAACACTATAATTAGACTATGGGATTAAATTAAATTGAAGTTAATGTCTATTCCTAAAAATATACAATTTATAAAAATAGAAAAATTTGAAAAAATAATTAAATCACAATTTTAGACCCTCAAATGGTCATGTGTGGCCTCCAAAAATATCAAAAACATTAATAGGTAGGTATAACTACCTACGATAACAATGTAATTTTCAATATAGTCATTTTAGCATGTGGAAGAGCTCAAATAGAGTTATGATTCAAAATTTATGGCCTCTAGAAGTTGGCCTATTTTTTTTTGCATCACAACACTCAATTGTACAACATGTAAATAGGCAAATTTACTTGTTTCATTGCTTCAAGAGACATTCAAGTACAAGATTGGCTAGGGTTTCACCATCAACCAAGGGAGGATACTAAAAAGAGCCAAAATAGTCAATATTTATAGCCTTTAAGAGAAAAATAAGACAAGGGAAGTCCAAAGGTCACTTGGACACTTGTTTGAACTAGCATTCTCCATTAGAAACCTTCAAACACCATTCTAGCATCAATGTTGGGTCATTAGCCTATACTAAGATAATCTACCTATAGGACCTATTATATGTGTCTTGTTTTTATCTATGACTATCCATGATGCTTAGAGACTCTCCTTGAACCTCCTTTAAATCTCTTGAGGTGACAAGTTACATACATGAGCTAGTATTCACTTATTTAGAGTCTTAAAGCACTAATTAGTCATCAAATTAAGGTCACTATTCTGACCTTACTGTAGGTGCCTACTTCTTAAGTGTGGACACTTGTAGGTAGTCATAAATATTGAAAATAATGTATCAACTCTACACTGATGGTCTCCATGCCATTTTGCATATCATTTAACCAGTTGAAACATCCTAACCATGAGTTTTTATCCTATTTGCTTCTAGGATATCAAATATCATTCAAGCTCTCAAAATGTAGACATTATTATAAGATTTCAATGTATTTAGGGAAACTTTGAGGTATTCAAATTCTACCTTGCATTGACTTTCTGATTCCAACCTTTGATAGAGATCTTATCTACAATAGAGGCTACAAGATTTACCTTATTTTATACCTTGAAATATTCTAAAAAAATGTCATAAGGGGTATAAAAAAAATTTGGAGCTTTATTTTGATATTTTAGGGAAAACTTACCTAAACTCAGTTCCTTATTTCCTCAACATGGTTTCACACTTATTTTACCCATTTGACACTTTGTATGGGTATGTCAAGGCTTGAATATCATACCTAGACTTCAAAGATGTGTCAAACTATTTCATTCTCTCCATACAAACATTTTGGTCCCCTACTTAGCCACCTGTAGGTGGATATTTGGTGCACAAACCATGAGTTGAATATAATTAGTATGAAAACTATCTATTATTATGAACCTTGTATGATTTCATCAAATATGCCAATACATTATTAGCTATCCTAAGAATTTATAACCATGTCAAAATTTACTTCCCTCAACATGACATCAACAATGGCTCATGTAGGTATGTATTGTCTGTGTATAGATAGTGAGTGTGGAAAAGAGCAACAAGGTGGATAAAAGGCCTCATGGGTGACTCATACCTATTGTAAAACTCTTCAAATGCATTATTTTCACTAGGAACACCTTGAAACAAGTTCCAACACCTCTTTTCCAATGTGAAACCACTTGAACACATCCAGAATAAAGTAAGCATAGGTATCTCATGACTATTTTAGTATGGTGAATAGGCTTGGGACCACACTTGTACCTTTTCCAAACATCTTAATGAGCTATATCCAAATTTTGATGATTGGGATAACTAATAAACCATGAATACAACTCCAAGAATAAGATGGACAAGCCCATACATGTGACTGCAACTGAAGTTAGGCATGGAGTAGATAATGGGGAATGATAAGATTAGAAGCTACCCAAGACATGAGATGGTGAAACCAAAGAATAGAATGAGGTATTTATATGAAAATGATACCTATATAACACTATATTAAACACACATGAAACCTTTGAATAAGACCATATTTTGGAACAAAGCAAAATTGATTAAAACCTCACAATGGTGACACCTTCCAATAGTGTATACTAACTTGCTCATCCATAAATTATGAAACATGAAAATAAGAATATATACCATCTAAGGAGGAACCAACATCCCATAAATTTAAAACTACAAATTTTTTTGTAAGAATTTGACCATAATTGAGCAAAACCTATAGGTTACATGAAAGAACTAGTAGACAAGTATAGTCAAATTTATGAAGATGGTTCATGAAGAAAAATACACCATTATTTGAAATTTGTATATGTAAATGAATTTATCTGAGTGTAATACAATCTCAAAAAATCATTTGTCCTGAAACCTCTTCAATTGCCTATACTGAGCAAAAATATAAAGGCCACTTATATATGTCTAGAGATACAAAAAAATAAGCAAAATGGTTTTGGATTTAAAATGACACTCCTAGAGAAAATAAACATATAAATTAATTTTAATAATGCTAATAGGCCTTCAAATATCTTCTTCCACATGACACACTTCCCCATGGGCTGTACAAGTGCCATTTTCTCCCTTTTTTAGTTGTTTCTTGAATTTCAGTTAAGGAACCTAAAATATTCTGATGTAATTGACATCCATAACATTTAAAATGAAATATTGATTTATTTTAAGGAAAATATGACACCTTTTCACCTTGGGAACTATGCTACTTGCATTAATGACTCTTAAAAGCACATTAAATGACCCTAAATGATAAATAAGTTGATGAAGCGATAACTAATGCTATAAATACATTAGATGACATAAATTAAACCATAATATAGCCAATGACAAAGATTTATGCCCTTATAACATCTAAAAAACAATGTTTTCCCCTATAGGGATCTAAATTTGACCTAAAAGTCAAATTTGGTTAACACTAACAATAGTCATCTTACTTGTCTTATTTTTTGAAAAATAGTTCTTTATGAAATAACCTAGTTATGAGAAAAGACTTTTTTTATCTTTATGATTAAACCTATTTAATAAACTAAGATGTGATTTATTGGTGTTTAATCTATATGTATATCTTTGGGAAGAATTCATTATGAAAGGAAATATTTATAGCCTTGTTTGGATCTTTAATGAATATTGATAGTTTGATTCACTTGCCTCAATCTTGTTATGAGTATTTTATCAAATAAGCTTTGTGTCTCTCATTTTAACTAGTCGATAATGTGAATTATTAGGTCAAAATTACCTAAAAATAGTAATCCTCAGTTAGATAGCTATGAGGTTATATTTTTATATAGTCATATATCCAGATTGTTTAGATTTATATGACATCATGTTGTATTGGTTTATCCTGAATGAGACAAGCCTATAGATTATGCTTGCATCTATAATTTACTCATGTATGTTGTATATTTAATTGGATTTAGTCTAATTAAATATGAATGGAACTCAAATAAATGATTGTGGAAGTATAATTGGGAATAACAACATAGGTTGTAAGTTTCATATGAATACTAAAGTTATTCTGGTAATATTATGTTTGTGAGAGGAGCTCTTGATGAAGTTTGAGTAAGCCATTTTTTATGGACCCTCCCCATATAAATAAATACTTTAAATAAAGGGAACTATCAAATAATGAGAACTATCTAGATTAAAAAATTTAGGTTGGCTTTGATTACCTCAACTTGTTATAGTTGGAAGGAAACCATCAAATAAATGAAGAAAAGTTTTAATAAAGCTTAGTTCTTCTAGAATAACTAAATCAAGGATTCAACCTTAGGGTTGACTTGTGGTTATACACTTTAATATCCTAGTTTTATATTTGTGTTGAATCACACTTGTAATTAGATTCTTGGGAAGGAGTCATTATGTAAATAAAGCTCTTTGGCCTTATGGATTTTATAATAAAAGACTGCAAGTAATTTGATTAAACCTTATTGAGATCAGTATCTTCATTATGCATATGTATCTCCTTTTGAATGTATTATGTATTAAATATTTTCATAAATATTTCATAAGGTTTAGTAGAACACAATTGTTAAAGTATGAATTATTATTACAATAACAATATAATTGTTATTAAAACCCTTTGCTAGGGTTGAGGCTTGAATAAAGGTATGAGTAAGCTTTTTCCCTAGGCTTTTGTCATTGAATCTCCAACTTATCTATTTGGATGCCTCCATGCCTTAGTTGATTCAAAGTTTAACCTTTTAAATCTACATTTGTTTAAAGCTCTTGAGGTTTTCTTAAGTTTAGAAAAAGGTCAAAGTCTTTTAGATAATGTACTTTTACAAAGAGTATTGAATTTATGTTTTTTGGTATAAGTTAGTCATAATTTATGCATAAATCCAGTTGGAATTTGTGTATAATAATAACTAATTGAAGCTTTTGTTTTGAATAATTTTTTTTAAGACTTAGAGTTTTCACTTTCAGTAGTTAGTTATCAGAATAATTTTTACAAATCATTGAAACAATTATCCTGAACATAAGTTCTAATAGTTTGGACCTTATAAGTCAAGTTTGATAAATTATTATACTAGGCCATAAGATAAAAAGCATCAAATATTTTGTCTCAACTTGTTCAATACAAGGATACAAATGGAAATATTAAAGACCTATCTTTTTACTTAAATATTTTTCCTTGGTAGATTTTGTGACTTTGATGAGTGGTTTAGAGGAATCCATGAATCACCATCCTCCTAACCTTAGAATCACATAAGCATGGACTGATTTTCAATCAATATTGGGTATTGGACAAGTAGGATGTTTCCACATGGAATCATATTAGAAACCCATAACCCTTGATAGGACCATGCAGAGTGTGAATCCTTCAAGCTAGTGAGTGAATGGGATGTTGTCAGGTGGCACCATCTTGGCAACCTAAAACCTATAGATGAACATACATTATATTCATAAGGACAAAATCATGGAGGGATTAGTCATTATGGGTTAATACCCTAATACCTTTATGATTCTAATGATTTAAGAAACTACCAAGTGTCAACATCTAATGCACCATAAGATTAGGCATGAATAGACCTAAGGAAGATACATGGAATCTATTGAGTTAAGTAGCTACTAAGTATGAAGTTGATGGTTGTTTCCACATCATAAATATAATCACCTTTTAATAGGATATTATCAAATTACTTCAAGTTCAAGGTTGAACTAACCTTGGATTTTTTATATTAATGTATCATAGTTATTGTAGAATTATTTTCTAAATGAATGGGATTGGGTATTTACCCATGATCATTAGCATTTGTTAGTTATAAATCATGTGTCTTGTTTATTATTTTTTTTAAATGGGCATGAAATTTTGGTATTAAATCCTAAGTTACAACACTGAGAACTTTGGATAATTTGTATTGTTTTGGATTACTAATTTCTGCATGTGTTATGATGTCCTACCTATTGGCATGCATAATGAGAGGAGGATGTAAATCAAAGCATGGTGATGATCCCCTTGGTGAATATGAGCCTACCATTAAATAGGGGCTAAAAAATATTATAATCCAACTCCTCTTATCCGAATAAAATATGAGGGATGTCTTATAGAGAGGTTACATGTGGTTCAATGTGAAGCTGAGTAACACTCTCCACAACACTCCCCACATGATAATATTTTAGATGAGAGGGATAGGTATATAAGTCCTCCCCATCACCATTTAAAGGATGGAAGATTGAATTACATATACATGGTGAGTGATGAGAGAGATGAGACTTATAACATCATCATAGACTTGTGCTTGGTGACTTAAATGATTTTATCAGGTTACATCATCCTAGTTTTGATGGGAATTAGGAATGATTTTTAGTAGAATATTGGTTGGTAAGTATGAGATGATGTTTTACATTATATTATTATGACTCCAATGGGAAGGCTTGATTGGTTACCCATCTTCTTAGAGATTCAACCAAGATGTGGTGAGAAGGTGAGGGGAAGAAACTCCACTTAAAACTAACATACCTCGATTTGGAATTATTTGAGGAGAATTTTAGAGCATGCTACCTATCCCCTAGATATGTTCAAAAGAATGTAGATGAATTTCATGACCTTTGGTAGGGAAGTGACATTGTGGTACTATATCAGTGTTGATTTCTATATTTGATCTAGTATGTGTAAATTTATATATATGAGATAGTCCATGTGAATAGGTTCATTAGGGGCCTAAATTTTGAGTTGGATAGTGAAATTCACATTTTAGCTCCCATAACCTTGGTAGAAATAGTTGAAAATGCCTACTTGGCTAAGCAGTCTTATGGAAAGACTAAGGATGCATGAAAGAATTTTCATGGAAAATTACAATCATAATAGGATTCAAAGTCATAAAGTGCATATCTTGTTCATTTGGGAGGTTGGAAGGCAACTTAATATAAATTTGAGCCCCCTCAATAATAATAGTTTAATAGTAACCATCCTAGCCATAGTCATAGTAGTAATTAGTTTGATGGATACCTAGAGAGGTAAGGTGATGCTAGACCACAAGAACATCAACAAAATAGAATTGTGTAAACTCATTAGTCTAAATAGGTAAGACCATCAGGTTCAATTTCTTATTTTATACTTAGAATTATTAGATCCCCTTCAAGGAAATATTAGTATAAGTGGGTTTGTTTCACATGCAGATCTCTTGATCATTTTGCATGAGAATGTCCTTTTGGACCATCAGTTACAAACAAGTAAATGGCCCTAATGTCATACAGATAGTGGGTGATGTGGATCAAGTACATACAATTTATGTAATGGTGGATGAACACCAAGTCAATCATAAAGTAATGGTCATTGAGATCCCCAGTATGATTTAAAGAATTTCAATTTTAGCTATGTTTGATTTAGAAACTTTAGACTCATTTATTTATCCTTTTATCATGAATTGTTGTGGTTTGGTGTCTATTAGGTAGTTGGAAAGTTAGATAGTTGAGTTGAACTTGGGGCCAAGTTATCTATTAGCTCATTAGTGAGTAGTTGCATATTAGGCCTGGGTGCCTTCTCTTCCATAGTAGAATTTCTCATTATTCCTTTAGGAACCTATGATGTTATCTTGGGTATAGATTAGCATGTGGCTCATAAATCCAAGATGGATTATCATTACAAGGTTATCAAGTGTGAAGATGAACTCAATATACATATGGTAATATCAAGGGTTAATAGACCCATATCTATTCATGTGATCACTACGATGAAGCTAAAGAAGAGTATAAGGAAGGGATTCAAATTTGTTTCTATCATGGTGAGTGGTAGGTAAGATGAGTTAGATAAAGATTCTATGGATGACCATCTTATTCTTTGGAAATTTCTTGATGTGTTTCTAGATGGATTACCAGATATGCCCTTTCCACATGAGATCAATTTCTTAATTGATTTAATACCTGGTGTAGATACCATCTTGAAAGAACCATATAAAATGACCACCCTTAAGTTGTGTGAACTCAAGTTATATATTGAGAAGCTTTTGGATAATGGTATGATTCATCTAAGTGTGTCTTTAAGGGGAAAACCAATCATCTTCATCAATAAAAATGATGGATTCCTTTGATTACACATATATTACCACCAATTGAATAAGGTTATGATCAAGAATCATGATCGTTTACCTAGAATTTATGACTTTTTTGATCAAATTCATGGAGACAAGGTGTTCTCCAAGATCAACTTGAAATATGGATACCATTAGTTACACATTGTAGAACTTGATATTCATAAAATTAAATTTTAGATATGTTATGGGCATTATGAGTTTATAGTGGTACCATTTGGGTTGATTAATGTTCCAAAAACATTCATGAGCCTGATTAATGAAGTGTTTTCTCCTATTTAGATCAATTCATGTTGGTATTTCTTGATGACATTATGATATACTCATAGAATGAAAAAGAACATGAGGACCACTTGAGGCAAATTCTATAGGTTTTGAGAGAAAGTTAGTTGTTTAATAATCTAGAAAAGTGTGCTTTCACATAGTCTGAGGTAAAATACCTTTGGGAATTTTATTTTAGGAGAGGTATTTCTATGGACCCTACCAAGATTTGTTCCATTATGGAATTACCAATACCATCTAATGTTGTAAAAGTTCACAACTTCATGGGATTGGTAGGATATTATATACACTTTATTGATAATTTATCTCTCATTATGAATCTCATCACTTCACTTCATAAAAATTGGAATAAGTTTGATTGGATACCAAAGTTTGAGGAATATTTTTAATTTATGGAAGAGTGACTCACTAGTGTACCAATTTTTGTTATGCCTAATCTTATAGGAGAGATATTAGTTTGTGATGATGCATCGAAAGAAGGATTAGGAGTTGTACTTATTTAAGAAGATAGAGTGATAACATATAAATCTTAAAAACTTAAGGATTATGGGATGAGATACCTCATGCATGATATTGAATTTGTAGTAATCATTCATGCTTGTTTAAGGTGGTGACACTTTTTAATTTCTCATCATTTTTTACTCAAGACTCATCACTTAATTTTACATCATATATTTAATCAACCTAACCTAAATGCACAACAAAGGAGCTAGATGTAATTATTGTGTGAATATGATTGTGATATTTTGTATATTAAAGAAAAATAAAATGTAATTATTTATTCCTTGAGTAGAAGGTGCCATGAGTTGGTAATGACATGTTTTTGAAATGATTTGAGAATTTTGATTTTAGAGTAGCTTTTAGAGGACAACCTACATAAATAAGTAAGATAGTTTCTAGATTATGGTATGAATCTAAAAGGGAAATATGATGAATATTCTCTTGATCTTGATGGCTTTTTTGGCCATAAAGGGTGTATCTATGTACCTTCAGTAGGTGGCTTGCATGAGTTGATTTTATCAATGTCACATAGAGCTCCTTACCAACCACACTGTAGGTTGAAGAAAATGCATGTTGAGTTAAGGCAATTATATCATTGGGCTAGTTTAAAGCATGATATTAATGATTTTATAGATCATTGTTTGGAGTTATAGAGGGTAAAATCTAATCATCAACATCTATAAATATTGTTATATCCACACAATATTCCAAAATAGAAATGGGACACCATCTCCATGGATTTCATTGTAGGATTTCCTACTTCATCGTATCATCATGATATGATCATGGTAATTATCGATAATTTAACCAAAGTGTCTCACTTTTCTCCTGTGAAGACTACTTACAATGCCAATTCTATGGAAAAGGTATTTTGGATGACACTTTTAGATTGCACAAGATTCCCTGTAAGATTATTTCATATACAGATCCAATTTATAATTCTCACTTCTAGACTTAATTATAGAACGAATTAGGCATGCAACTCAATTTTATTACTTCCTACCATCTTGAGATTGATAAGTAGACTAAAAGAGTCAAATATATCTTGGAAGACATGTTGTGAATTTATTTAATGAACTAACAATCCCATTGGGAAGACTATTTATATCTTATTGAATTTGATTATAATAATAGCTATCATGGTTATATTTAGATGGAACCTTTTTTTGATTTGTATGGTTGAGCCTATAGAACCCCACTAAGTTAAGACCAACTTGATGGTAGATTTATGATTGGCCTTGCCATGTTATAAGACATGGAATGACAAACAATTAAAATTAGGCAACATCTTGAAACTAAAAGAGATTGGTAGAAAAAGTATGTTTATACAAAGAGAGTTGATCAATATTTCAATGTTGGTGATAAAGTTTTCTTGAGGGTGAGACCTAATAATATCCCAATTTATTATGGAAAAGGGTTGAAGATGGCACCTCATTTTGTTGTACTATTTGAGGTAATAGAGATCATTGTCCCCATAACTTATAGATTGGAATTGCCACCTAGCCTATCTCATGTTCATGATGTATTTAACATCTCTATTTTACATCAGTGTGCTGCTAATATTTCTCATGTATTATGTTAGATAGCCTTATAGGTCAAGACCAATGGGGATATGACTTTGGATCTTGTTAAGATTCTAGTATGTAGGGCACTACATTTTGAGGTAAAGACCTAGATCAGGTAAGGGTCAAATGGGATAAATATTTTGAATCAACAACTTAGGAAGATGCTACACCTTTGAGGGTTTAGTATCCTCACCTATTTTAATGACTTCTAGGTAGAAGTCTGCATAAGGGTAGGGGCCTGTAAGTCCCCATTTTGCATAGTGCTAATTTTTGACAAAGATGATTATGAAACCATGACTTATATGTTTTGATTATTGATTTATGTAGTTAAGTCATGTTCAACTGAGACATGTAAGGATTTATGAAGGATTTCATGTGTTGAGAACCATGATAAATACCTATTATCAATCATATCTTGATTTACTTATGAAAGTATGATGCTTACATTTCATTTACGTAATGTTTCTTTATGAAGTTTGATTATGTCTATGAGATATATTGACTTAAATTATGTTTGAATTATTATTCCTAACCTTGTGAAATGGAAAACTATTTATGTATTGGATCATATGAATTATATATGTGGATGTTGATATTCCTTGAATGATTGGCTATGGTTAATTTATTGAAATGCTTTGTTTGTTTAAATTCCATAGCTTCAACTATTAGGTTAGAGGAATTTGATGTGTGCATTGAGTGCATAGAAATAGGAAAAGGGCTAATAAAGGAAAGAGACTATGCCAAACATGGTTATATTATTAATTAGTTTTAAACCTTCTTAAACATATAAGTATTTCATTGCCTAGTTTACCACCTAGTAGACATAACATTTTATTAGGTAGCTAGCCTTTAAGCTTGGTTAGTGAAACTTATTGTCTCTTGACCTAAAGATCTTACAACCAATGTGTAGAATGTCTAGTATTCAATTAACAAATCTTCCTTTGATTACCTTAGTACTCAGATCAAGTGGGGAAATAGGTAAGTGAGTCTTAGAATCAACCATATGAGGGTGTGAAGCCACCATGTACCTTAATCAAACATATAAAAAAATGTCCCTTAATGAAGCATGTTTGGCAAGTGGCTAGTGATTGGCTAATTCCCTAACATCTATATGTAGGAGTCAAAATCCCTTAGTTTTGGACTTTTTTATAAATTGGAAAATAATTAGACTTATAAAAAGAGAAGAAGAATGTAAAGATAGAAGGGATACATTAGTAAATCTAAGTCTAGACATCTAAAGGATATCACTTAGGTGTCCTAGAGGTCAATAGGTGGGATTCCTATCAATTTATGTTCTCTAAATCTCATTTAGAATGGGATGGTTTTATTATTTTTTTGATCTTATTACTTACAAGATAACAATACCACTTGGTTTATTCTCCTTATTTTATTGTTTTGACCATGGTTGTGTAATTACTACCATGTAGTGTATTGCCTATATGATACTTTGGAGAGGGATTGTTTTCCCCTATTGATTATATGTTACAACTTTATTATTTTAAATGTGTGATGATGTTATGACTCTATGTGGTAGTTGTCTATGAGAAACATCTTCATACTAGTATCATGTCAAGCCCTCCTATGCTAGGTATGGCGGTAGAATGTTTGACCCTCCCATGAATGTCACTATGGTAGACTGTTGAGCCCCCCATGATGAGCATAGTAGTAGATTGCTTAAACCTCTAGTGGATGAAAGAAATAGTGTGTTTTCATCTTTTTAATCCAATAAAATGGAGGATCTTATTGTGCTTTGAGAGCTTATTATTTGTATTATATATATAAATGCCTAAATTTCAATTAAATGATCATTTTAATGATTGTTACTTATATTTGGGACTGGGAGTATCTTTGGGTAAGAACTAAGAACAAGAGTATAGGTGATGCATGGTATTTTGCTTATGTTAAAACATCCTTATCTAAATAACCACCCTTTCCTTTACTAAGTGATGTAAACATGATTAGAGTTGGGAGTGTCAAGCTTAGGATTGTATAGAGTAGTAGTTTGATGATGAAAAAATTTTAGGTGGTGAGCCTTCCTTATTATGGCCAATAATTTATTGGAGTGTATTTGGACCACTATTAAAGATAAATGGATCTTCCATTTTTAAACATGCCTAGAGATGTGCCTCTTATTTATATAAATTATTGTCACTTGGATTTTCAGCCTTTAAGGAGATGACAAATCTCTCCTCATCCAAGTGACACAATGGAATCACCTCTAGGCTTATGGATAGCCTAAGGAATGAGGTGAAACTCTAGATAGTGATAGCTCCCTTGATGTACCACTTTAGATTGCAACTACAATTAAACTTGGCATGAGTAGGCCTAAATGTCCAAATGAGAAGTCATTATCAATTTTGGACCTAGATGAGTTCTCTAATACACATAAACATGTTTATGGGATGACATTAGGTGTGTTGGGGATATTAGGAGGCAAGGAAAATCCATCAAAGGACATTGTGGCTTTCAGTTATGGTCAAACCTACACGAACATGATTAGGCCTAGTTTCAAATGATGACTCACTTTAAATTATAATCTTTGGAAATAATTCAAATGTTTGAAATCTTCCAACATGCAAAATCATCCTCAGAGAAGCCATTTTTGGCCCAAAAACCCTTCAAACCTATCAAAATAAAGGAGATAAGCTCAATAGGCTAGGTTTGAGTACTGATATATTTTATGAGGATTTGAATGGGTGAAAATGGAATTTAAGGATGTTAGCATGGGTATTGAAGGCCATGTTTGTGTAATTTTTCTCTAGGTTGGATTTTAGAGTTTTATGAAAGAACCTTAAGAGTGAAAACAAGTTAAAACCCTTGGCTATGACCAATTTATGGAAATGATGTTAGAGATTCACCCAAATGAAATAGTTTGGCCATGAAACATTTTTAACCTTGTATAGGAATCACTAAAGATACTTATCACTAGGATGAGTTGTATGGACTTATATGGACATGGTAGAAACAAGTTATTTTTTACCATTTTTTATGTTGAGAAGGATACAAGAGGAGTCTTAAAGTGAAAACAACTTTAAGAGTAATATATATACTTGAGATAACCCCTCATGTAAATTTAATACTCTGAATAAAATCATAAGTGTATAAATCAGGTGTTTCAACTTAACCAATCAAAACTAGCCTGATGGATAAGCTAGGGAGAAGTGCAAAAACTTTAAGTGGATGGATTTTTAAGGTTTCCCTAATGATTATAAGGCCATGGAGTATATTTAAACATGTCATTAAATAAATTTTATGGATTTTCATGATAAAATAATCTCTTTTTGGAAGCCAAGTTTGTAGGGTGCATGAAAGATAGGTTTTTTGGACTACAGATAATGATGGCTAATTTACAGGTGTTTCTAAGTGACCAAGACTACAACCAATACATGGAAAGGAATTAATTATGTCCTCACACTTCATTCCAGTCATAATAACTAGTCTTAGTTAATTTTAATGAATTCAAAGAGGGATAATGATGCAGATAGTTTTTTTGAGCTAAAATGAGGAATTTCTTGCCACTTTTCATGAAGTTTATGACTTAGATTGACACTTTTATTTCCTAAAATTGAATGGTTCATCCCACATCCCCTTATCATGTAAAAATAACCTATTTTATCAGATTTAAAATTATATTTTTGACCCTTGTACTTCTCTCTTCTTCTCTCTCTCTCAAGTTCTATAAGAACTAGCCATTTTATCCATTGTATTCCATGCTCCACTTGAGTATGGTGAAGCCCTTCTCAAATGTATAGATTTTGATAAATAATGATACTAAAATTTAACTCCTCCATTAATATTCTTAGTGTGTTCATTTGTAATGTTTTATTTTTCATAACTGAAGACTATGGATTCCTTATCATATTATTTCATTCTATCATCTATTTGCAGTTGGAAAGCTTCTTCTTGCAAGACAAGTGAAGTGTTCTAGGAAATGTCTAAGATTTAGTGAGTTAGTATATTCAATAGTGCCCTCATAGGAATATTTTTTATTTATACTATCTTTTCACATTCATCCATAACCTCATAATGTAACATTGATTTAAGAAGATGAAGATTGGAGAAGTGTATGTTTAGTTTATCCTTTGATTTCAAGTGTGACATGCATATGTTTGGATGTCATCATGTTATTTGGTGTATCACCTCCCTTAAATTATTTTTATTATTTTATTTATCCTTATCCCTTTTCAACCCCAATTTTATTTTTAGTTTTACTCCAAAGTGGTACATCAAGGGAGCTAGCCCTATGTAGCTTCATTCCTTAGGCTAACCACAAGCCTAGTGGTGATGCAATTATGCCACTTGGATGAGGAGAGATTTTTCTTCTCATCAAAGGGTGAAAATCCAAGTGAAAATATTTTTTTGCATGCCTAGTGGGACTCTTGGTCCAATAAGTTGAGAGATTTTTGGTGTTGTCTCTCAACAACCAGCCTTTGAAGGCATCTATTCAAGCATCAATGGCGACTCTAAAGATATATCAATTGGTCAAGTAGCCTAGGTTATACTTTGAATATTTTTATAAATGTATTTATTTTTTTCTTTCTTTAAATGAAGTTTTATGGCTGACTTTGGTGTTGATTTTTGTTCTCTAAAAGTTGGTGAGACATTACAAGCTTGTGCCATTCCCTATCAATATGAACAAGTCCTTGGTAAATCTTGTCATGATCCTTATCAGCCTCAATATGACATTTATTATCTCTAATATGATCCTTACCAACCCATTCTTGAATTATATCAGTCCTATAACCAGCCTATTTAATGTCTTGCTTCTATTCAACCTAGCCACTTCTCAGGCCAACCCATATCCACCTTCAAGAAGACACTCTTGGGTTATGAAATGTATATGTTGGATCTTGATACTCAAAGGGGATGTGGTTTAGAGATTATTATTCATCTTATTAATAAGGTGAGATAATCACTAGAGTTGATCAACAGAGAGTGGGTACCTAATGTGAAAGCTAATTGGCAAAGGCTCACAAGTGAGATGCTTGACATGAATGATCAATTTTATTCTTTAGAGGATAGGCTAGGAATTCATGAAAGGAAACCTCATCATACATATCATCCTTCATATCCACTTCCCCAAGCTTCCTACCAGACATACATGACCCCTACTCATGAGCCAAGTTAGGCCTATCAAATTCATCCTTTTCCTAATTAGTTGGAGTAGAGAATTGAAAAGAAAAAACCTTATGTTTGAAGCTAATCTTGATAGGAAGATTGAATTGGCAAATATGAATATGCAATAATTCTTGTTGGAAGCAAAGGAAAAGGATTTAAATCCAATATTTCCCTCTCACAATTCATCCCCACCATCTCAAAAGGAGACCTCTAGTCCTAACATCCTAAGCTAGAGTAAAATAGTGGAGTCATAGGGAAAGAAAGAGGAGAAAAGTCTTAACAAAAAGTGTGAATTTGAGAAGGAGCTTGGCTATAGAACAACCCCTCCCACCATTTCTCAATAAAAGACCTCTAATCCTAACATCATAAGCTAGAGTAAGATATTATAATCATGGTGAAAGAAAGAGGATGGAAGTGTGGTTGATAAGGAGTGTGAAGTGGTGAATGAAGTTGATCCTTTGCAAGTTACTCCTACCTTTCCTCAATAAATATATTATGTTCCATGTCAGCCCCCATGTATTCCTTATTATTATGATGATTCCTATAAACTTCAAGAGAAAATTTTCCAAGAAAACTTATCCAAGAAAATTGATGAGTTGGAGTCAAAGATGAGGTTGATAAATCAAGGTGTGATGGAAGGTTTAAACCCAAAAGAAGATCCTATGCCTAAATACACCCCATCCACCCTTCCTCAAGAGATTCCTAAAGTAAAATTAGATGTGAATGAAATGGTTTTCAAGTGGAGGGAAGAAAATCAAGTTATTTTATCCCCAGGTCTACCTCCCCTTCCTCAAGAGAACTCAAGAATTCTAAACTTTGCATTCTCAATCTAATTTTGAGCCCTATTTTTTACGTCCACCAACTAGGTCCTTTTATCCTCATCCCATCACCATTTCCTTGATTAACCTATGGTTTGGGAACCTAAAAATGATTAATTGGTTGAGGAAAATCCAAAACTCTTACTTGAAGAAGATGCAACTCCTTAGCAGCCTTATTGGGCTAAGTCACCAGATTTCAAGATGTCTAGTCTTGGCATCACTAAGAAGGAGATTGAAGATATTTCAGCCCTTGATCCACAAGATCGGATTATTAAATTTGAGTTATAATTAAAAAACCCTAAAGAGGCCCTAAGTGATGAAGAAGAGGTGAGATATTGTGTTGGATCTCCTTGTTTAGTTGATGATGATGTATACACTCCTTATGTTGAGGAAGAAATCTTGAAAGAGATCCTATTGAATCTGAAGAAGATGATGAAGGAGTCTATCTTGTTTTTACCCTTCATTATTATAATCAAAGTGAAAATGATGACTTATGTAAAATATTTTAATATGTTTGCAAAGAGTTTGAATCTCTCAAAAGGTCTACAACTCCTTTAGAGATGGTTACAATTGATGGAAAGAAAGATGACATTTTTCAAGATGTCATAGATGAGAAAAATGACATTGTACAACATCTCATAAGTGAAAAATAAAAAAATAAACATCAGCCTTTAGAGGCCAATTCAAATATCTATTGGCCTCAATCTTTAAAAGAATAAGAGATCATTTCTTTTGAGACCATGCCTACAAAGAAGATGAAAGTTGATCATGAGAAAGAGACTGGGCAACAACATGATGTAATAAAATTTAAGAGGAATATGTCTACATTGGAGACCTATTTTAATATGATATAATTGAGAACAAGTCAATTGAATTGATAAGTAATAGTTCTAGTCCATCAAGTTATCAATCTAAAGAGTAACATGTTTAGCATCCCCATCTATCTCATGCAAAAGGAGATTCAAAAAACTTTCCCTTTTATCCTAAAAAGGGAGGTATGATTTTTTTTAGTTTTATATAATATATATATATATATATATATATATATATATATATATATATATATATATATATATATATATATATATATATATTTCCTAATTTCTTATACACATGTGTGTGTGTTGTTAATTTTCTTACTTTGTTTTTTGTGTGTCTTTTGATTTGTGTATTTGAGGTAGTCACTAGTTATCTTGTCTTGGTCCATGGTCAATGCTCAAATGTTTAATTTTTTGTATCAAGCTTCATATGAATCCTAAGCCCAATGGATTGATAGGGCTACTGGTCTAGTTAGTATAGCAGTCATACTTCCCCTATGAGTCACTAATTTATTGACCAAAGTTGACTTTTAAGTCAAATTGGGGCACCTATAAGTTAAAAATTGACTTTATAGGTCTATATGGGGTGTAATATGATTTTAATTAGTTATATTATAATTCAATTGATTTCAATTAATGTTATATTGGCTTTGGTCAATTAGTTTTTATGTCCATTTATCATTTTGGGTCATTTTTAGGGGTCAAAAAGTTACATTTAACACTTTATATGGGTTTCTTTAGAAATGTGAAGGTTAAAAAAGATTATTTAATGACCCATGTGTCCATATAGGTATTAATTAACTAAAAATATTGAAATATGGTAGGGTATGTAGAAGAAAAGATAGTTTTCTTGAAATAAAAGAAGAGTTTTACACTTGTACAGCCTCTTTGGGAAGTGTGCCACATGGGAAATGGTTAGGTAGTGAATATTAAGCTTCCCCATTCTCAATTACATTATTTTTTTAATTTTTAAGTGTCATTTATATCTCAAAATTATTCATCTCTCTTTTCACCCTTCTTGGCAAATAGAAGTGACTTTCAGGTTTTTGCTTGGTATAGATAACTCAAGAAGTTTTAGGGAAAATGATTTGGGGAGGTTCAATTAAAATAAAATACATTAATTTAAATATAAAAATTTCATTCACCCTATAGATTTTGCTCTTGTTTCGGAGATTACGTACAATATACATACTTATTTTTCTCCAAATTTATTTTTAATTATTTCTCCAATGGTTAATTATTGGTTTCATGTTTTGTGATGTTTGAATGAGTCAATAACCTCAAATTTATTTACTAGTCTCTTTTGAGTATAATGGGTAGTTTTCACCATTTTTAGGAACTTTGTGCTTCTCAATGGCTTAAAAAAGTTGTGTTAAGTTAATTTAAATGTTTTAAAATTTTATTTATTCTCTCTTCACCTTTAATATTTAGTCTCCAAGGAATTTCTCATGGTTTTCAAGCTCACATGTCACACAAACAACCATTACATCATGGCTTGCCATGTAGTTCTTGGTTGCAAGTGATTTTCATGTTAGATAAGATATATTGTATATTTTTTTGAGATTTTTTTATAGGGACCATGAATTTTAAGATTTATTTTGAATTTATTTACTAATGAGACTCTTTTCCCATCTTTTTTGTTCCATTCTAGACACTCACTACCCATACATACAACCAATGCATACATACAAGAACCATGATGACATCATCAAAGCCTTAGTGTAGGTTTCAATATTTTGAGAGGTGAAAGTATAATTAGAAGGTTTTGAGAGAGACCTCATACATTTATAATCTTATGAAAATGCATATGGTTCATTTCATGACCAATATCTAAGCTAAATCTACGTGTATACTAAGAATCACCACCTACAAGGTGATCTGCACAAAGAGTTTATAAGTCATATGGAGAGTTTGAAACATATGATGAACCTTATTCATTGTCTTGACATAGTAAAAGAGAATGGAATAATTTTTTTTAAAGGTATATTTCCAAGTAAGGAATGAAGGTCACCTCTAAAGAAATGAGATAACTATGTTAGAGATCAAATCCCTAAAGGTGCAAAAGAAAGAACCATCACCCTTTTGTGGATAACACATAATAGTGTCATATTGACCTTTGATAATTTATAATTCACTATTATTATCGATATATCATATAATAATTACTTCGTAAAGTGTATAGGTAATTCAAGTAATGGAGATTGGTTGTTATGAGACTTAAATTTGTCAACATACGCACTGAATTCCTTCAAAGATATCTATAGGTTTGAAGGCTTGAATGACTTTTGACATCTTAAGAGAAAATATAACATTCACCCATGACTAGAATGGTTAATTTATTTGAATTTTATTCAAATATAAATAATTTCATCAATATGAGGTTGACATTGAGTGGTTCAAGCACCATGGTAACCTATAGTTGTCTACATACAAGGAAATGCACACCTACAACGAGGGTATATAAAAAAAAGACTTAATATGGGTCTTAGGTTTGGTTCTAGGAAATTCAAAATGATTTTGTGATAGAGTAATTTTAATTCATATTTTGGGGTTTAAGTTAATACTTTCCACATCTTAACCAAAATCTCAAGGTGAAAAATGACCTACAATAGGGTCAAATTGCAAAATATCTTAGTGAATAGGCAGAGTAGAAACGAGTGTGTATAAATGTTTGAAATCATGAAGGTGAAACATATATGTGAAAATTAATTATAAATTAATATATGGGAACTAAATAAAGGTTTTTTCACTTTGAATTCAAAGCCTAGATTGCATTCAACACCTATAGATCTCTTTCTAGGATAGGAAATACAATCAACTATGCCTGACTAGGTAGAGATTAAAGAGAGTATGTTTGATGAATATTAGCCCATAAAAGGTGATAAGAATGGGATTAATAAAGTTTAAAATGACCTTTTATTAATATATGGGGGGTTTTAATCACTACATCTAGGGTTAAACCATTCAAGACACCTACAGGGTTTAAATTTTGACCAAGGAAATAGGAAATACAGTCAAGTAGAGATTATGTACAGTTTATACCAGTCAATTTAGAGAAGGTGTGAAGAATAATAGGGATAATTAAAGAGGTTAAAAAAATTTAAAAATTATATGTGGATATTATAAATTTCCTTTAATATTTTTTTCAAACTCCAACTACATGCATACCTATAGGAATCCAAGAAGGCAAATTTCATAGTCATGACAAGAGTAGTCTCGGTTTGTGAACTCAAGGTGTTGTAAACCCAAAATAAGTTGAAGATATTTTTAATATACATAAATATTAAATATTAATAACATGATATTGAAACTCTAATAGTGTGTGTTTAACAAATAAGGAGCTCAAAAGCAAGCATACACAATCAAAACCCTGCACAGTCTGTTATGTGAGGAGTCTCATTTTACGTTTTGCAACTTTTGAAGAATCTATGATTATAGGTAAAGGATAAAATATTGTTGAGGAAAACATTAATAATTTATTAATCCTATAAAATATCAAATTTTACTATAAAAATAGGGGAATTTCCCCCTATTTTGTCTCAGATAGGGGGTACTTCCCCTTATACCAAGACTAGCAGATTTTGGTGAGTAAGGTAAAGTATCAATCTAGGAGATATTGGAAATTTTAAAAAGTTTATGATAAGTTACGTTACATATTATAAAACATATAGAACAACTCATAGAGAGATGAAACTGAATAAAGAGTTCTAAACCTCTTAAGATTGCAAGTAAACCTACTAGGCATGAGTAAGCCGAAATGCCCAAATGAGAAGTCATTATCAATTCTAGACCTAGGTGAGATTTCCAATGAATATAAACATGTTTATTGGATTAAATTATGTGTTTTGGGGATATAAGGAGACAAGTAAAAGACATCAAAGGCTAGTTTGGCCTTAAGTTGCAGTCAGACCTTCATGAACATGACTAGGCCTAGTTTCAAATGATGAGTCACTTTCAATTCTAATATTTTGAAAGAATTATAATTAATTTAAAAATTTTAATTGGATCTAAATATATTTTTAAAATATTCCAACATGAAAAATAAGCCTTGGATAACACATTTTTGGCTCAAAAACCCTTTAGGCCTATTGGAATAAATGATACAAGCTCGATAGGCTAGGTTTGAGTACTCATATATTTCATGAGGATTTTCATGGGTACCAATGGAATTAAAGGATGTTTTAAATGGTCTTGAAGGACATGTTTTTGTATTTTTTCTTTAGGTTGGATGTTAATTTTTTATGAATGAACCTTAAGAGTGAAAACAAGCTAAAACCCTTACAAAGTCTTGCTTATGACCAATTTGTGGAAATGAGGTTGGAGATGCACCCAAGTGAAATATTTTGTACATAAAACATTTTTAACCTTATATATGACTCGCTAAATATACTTACCACTAGGATGAGTTGTATGGACTTGTACGGACATGGCAAAAATAGGGTATTTTGACCATTTTTTATGTTGAGCAAGCTACATGAGGAGTTTGAAGGTGAAAAAAAATTAGGAGGAAGATATATACTTGAGATAACCAATAATTTAAATTTAATACTCCAAATAAAATCCTAAGTTTTCAAATTAGGTGCTTCAACTCAACCAATCAAAACTGGCCGAATGGACAAGCTAGGGAGAAGTGTGAAAACTTCAAGTGGGTGGATTTTCAAGGTGTCCTTAATGATTATAATGAAATGGAGGGTATTGAAACATGTAATTAGCTAAATTTTACATATTTAAATGAGAAATTTATCTATTTTTTTAATCCAAGTGTGTAGGGTGCATGAAAGAGAGGTTTTTAGGATAGTAGATGATGATTTCTCATTTCCAAGTGTTTTTAGGTGACCAAGCCTAAAAACAATACATGGAGAGGCATGAATAATGTAATTAAATTTCATTCCAATAATAATAATGAGTAAAAAATTTGTTTAAGGCATTCAAATAGGGCTAATCATACAAGCATTTTTTCTAAGCCAAAATGAGGAGTTTCTCGCCACTTTTCATGAAGTTTATGACTTGGATTGACACTTGTAGATCCTAAAATTGCTTGGTTAATACAAAATACCATTATCATGTAAAAAATACTTATTTTATCAGCTTGAAAAGTTTCCTTTTGACCCTTATACTTCTCTATTCTTTTTGCTCTCTCAAGTTCTATAATAACTAGCCATTTTGGCCATTGTATTCCATGATCCACTTGAGTATGGTAAAGCCCTACTAAGATATATACATTTTTATCAATAATATTATTTATATTTACCTCCTTAATTATTTTTATTAGTGTTTTCATTTGGAATTTTTGATTTTTCAT
>JARHVA010009480.1:17500-195000 GCA_037957365.1 Torreya grandis | reverse complement strand
AGGAGGAAAATGGATAAGGAAGATTATCCTTCACTATGCCATCATGGAAAACTAATGAAAATGGCCTTATACTGCTCTGTAACCATCAGCAAGCTTATACAGACCTATCTAGATCATTCAATCCTTTTAGCCCTGTTTACTCTATTTATTGGCCATAACTCATTGTAGGTTAGCTCAATAATGAAAGTAAAACCATTTATAGATACCCATTAATCCCTTATATAACATAATATAAAATCTCATGAGGTTACTTTGTACAGAATTGTACTTTCTTCTTTAGGCCCTGTTTCAATTAGCCCTCCTTTTGTGCAAAACGTCTTGTCCCAAGTAAAGTACGGAATTTATAACCAAAAAAAGAATAATTAAAGATACCCATTAACTTCTTACAGGTGAATCAAACGTTTTTTAGTGCACTCCTTTGGATAAATCCACTTTTCCTATATTGGCCTATGCTCTTCCCTTCACATGCACCTAGGTTTCACTTGACAATTGACTTTTTCCATATTTATCCATACTGTGACACCTTTAAAACACTTCCAAAAGTTTTTTAACATCATCAAGGATAATATTTCAAATTTTCAAGAGGTTTCAAGCATTTAAACTCATTTTGAGGGTCAAAAGCTAATTTAGGATTTTCTAATGACTGTCACAGGCCGAGAGCATATTTATTTTGGATGGGAGTGTTTTACCCTATTTAAAGGGTTAAAATAAGTTTTATAGTGTCTGTATTGATTAAATACACCTTCTCCAATCATCATACAAGTCATAACAACCTCCTATACCTTCCAATGCTTAACATCTCACTTGTTTTTTACTGTATTTGTATGACAGTCAGCAGGGTTCTTAGTTTCTTCTCAAATACAATGATCAATAGACTTTAAAGAGGATATAAAAAAATGTCCATACCTTAAGTTACTTCCAAATTCTCATACTCATGTCAAAAATGACCTTATCAATCCATTTACCTTGCAAAACATGCAAATCTCTTCACTTTTCCTGTATACTGGCACCTACAGGCCAAGAGCTATATGTGGGAGATTTTGGATATCAAGAGGGTTTCTAATGACTGATTATTCTTGATTTAGGTTCATTATTTCATTATATACCTATTTCCTTGGCTTTTTAGAGCCCATACAAACATTCATACGTTAATTTTACCTTAGACAATGAGTTGTAGGCCTACATGCTTGAATACCCTGTTTTAGGCCTGTTTTGGATTCTTCTAGCATTCAAAGTACTTTAGGACCTCTTGGTCATATAATATTAGTTTAAACTCATTCTCAATATGCAAAATAGCTAGTTTACATGTATCTTTCTCAATGTTATATAGAAAAACCATCAAACACATTCATACACACACATACATTCACATATGTAGCCCTGTCACCAGAATTCATAAAGAAACCATCTATGAAACAAAAAATTAATTATTTCTTAGATCCAAATGGAATACTTAAAATTCAATATCAATTTCCATGGCTTTAAAATACTTTCTTGCTCCTTCAAACATTCTCTTGTCTTTAATCAAAATTGTTCCTTCTTTTTAACTTAACATCTCTTGAGTGAGGTCCTCCCTCACTGTTTCTCCTCTCTTTTCTTCATTCCATCTTCTTTCCTTTCATAAGAGGACCTTACCTCTCTATCCTTCTTATCTTCTACACCCCTCTCATCCTCTCTTCTCTTCTCCTTCTCTCTCCTTAATGAATTATTTTTTTTTCTCTCTTTCCAAGAATTTCCCTTCTAACTTCTACGCCCAAATTGGGCTTAAAGCAAATCCAAATGTTGTTTGTAAGTTTCAACAATGTACTAAGGTTGAAAATAGTTTCAACCATTTTCCCCTGATTTTCTCAACAGCCTAACCATCAATTTTTACCCTTTCACTTTTAAATTTTGACCATTACATTTACTTTAAAGGTGAAATTTTGAAATCTACACAATTTGGAGGGAAAACCAGAATTTGAAATTTCCCACTAAAATTTCATTTGCATTTGCAACTAGTCCTCCATGGTGCTATTGTAGATGTTCCTAAATCATACTCTCCCTCTAGAAAATATTTTAACCTTAGTTCAAATTTCATGCATCCTCCTCACTTTAGCACCATGGAGGACTAGTTTTGTTGTCAATACCAATGCTTGTCTTTGATAGTATTTATCTTTCATCTTGCTTTTCTTCCTCTTCTGGTATGTTTTTCTGCTCATCTCTTTCTCAGCTACCATCTCCCACTTCCACACTTCTTCATCTTCATACATATCTTCTAGATCTTCTTGTTGTTCTTCTTGGTACATGAACTTCTTCAATGACTCATGTATGTCATTCACTTTAGCAATCTTCATACCTGCATACAAAACATTCAAAGCCACCTTAGAATCAAAATCTTTAGGCCATGAAGCCTCTTGGCTGTCTTCACATGCTTGCTCTTGTTCCTTGACCAAAAATTCCTTGGCCTCTTTGCTTTGCTCTTGTCTTCTTTCACTTTTCCCAATGTTGTCTTCACTATGGCTTGTACCTTCATCTCTCTTGAATTACCAAACAGCTCCTCCAACATCTTCAACTCTTCCTTTAGTAAGATCTCATCTATCTCACTATTCTCTTCATCAAACTTGGGCTGATCACTCACAAGTATTACTTGCCCTTTACCTCTTATCTCTTATTTTCTTAGCTTGTCTTCACAATAACCAACTTCTTCATCAAAATCATTATACTTATCAAATACAATTGTAGTGTCCTTACCTTATGTCTCTTTGCTTTCTTCAATCTCTGCTTGAGGCCATCTTGTTTGTTCTTTAGTTTCATTGAGGCATTACTTTGCTGCATATTCTTCCCTTTCCTCATCATCCATCCATTTTGAAGTCTCTCCTTGCTGCATATTAGTCCTTACAGCCACTTTCCATCTTTCATTTCTCATGCAAATATCATTGAAGGATTCAAAAACATCATCACAAACAATTTGTTTACCTTTCATCTTTACATCCTCATGCTCTACCTCATTATTCCTTGAGAAGTTTTCTTTCTCATCTTCATTCTCTTGGCTGCTTGAATAACCTTCAATCCTCTCTTTTCTCTTTGCCTTCTTAGACACCCACATTTGATTTTTCTTCTTGTCATTTGACTTCACAAGCCATTTAGGCATCCTGTAACCATGCTCTTGTATCAGCAATTCCTCCTGCTTGGGAGTTTTCTTCTTCCACCATTTAGGCATCACATACCCATGCTTAAATTCTCTTTTTGAGGGCTCTATCATCTTCCTTAACTCTTGCACCTATACATTATCAGCTTCATACTCACAATAACAATCAAAATCAGGTCTTAACACTTCATTTACCTCTTGGATAGCTTGATCCATGGAGCAATCTTTCTCTCCCTTTGTGCTTGGCTGCTCTCTTTCTTCTTCTTGGCCTTCAATGGCATCATGAAATTTAGCTTCATCTTCTACCTCTTCTCTTGCTTGTATGGGTTCTTCAACACCTTCCTCATGCATTAACCAATGCATCTCTTCTTCTTCCTTGTCAACAGCAGCAAACTTTTTCTTTTCTCTTACACATTCACTTGTGTACTTGGTGTCTTCTCTTGCACCAATCTCTTCACTCTTCAAGTCCCTTCTTTTGACCTTCACAAGGCTGCTCATACCTGCAATTACCCATGCAAAGACAATATTAGAAATAAAAACAAGAGACCACAAGGTCCCTATGAGTGCTCTCTTCATCAACACTCTCATCTTCTCAAGTGCTCTTCCTAGCACTTCATCTTTTCTTTCTTCTCTTCTCTTGTTCTCCTCAATGAGAACCTTCTTCTCAACTTCTTCCTCTTGCTGCTCACTTGACAACCTTCTTATCTTCTTCAAGCCTCTATGGGCTTCTCTTTTCATGGCAATCTTCTTTTGCCTTCTTCTCCTTTTCACTAGGAGATCTATTGGACACTTCAACCTCTTCCTCATTGGCCATGCCCATGCTTGCTTGTTCATCTGCATCCAAGACTCATATTCATCTTTAATCTTAGCTAACTCTCTCTTCAAATTAGCAATCTCTTTATCAATTACAAAACTGTCCATACCTTTGATGCTTGCTTTCTTCTTGGTGTCCTCATGTACCTTGCTACTCTGCAGTGCCTTCAACAATACTTCCATCTCTAAGATCTTCACCCAAGTCTTTTCCACCTTGGTCTCTTGATCCCTTGTCTCACCCAAGCCTTTTCTCCTTGACTGGTCTTTTGACAATCTCCTTGATCTCACCTAGGCCTTTTGCATCCTAGTCTTTTGACCCTTTTTCTCAATCCTGCAACAACTCTTATACAACACTTCATCAAATACAAATCACAAATCCAAGCTTACCTTGCTTTGGATCTTCTTCTTGAGAATTCACTTGATATTCTTACTTTTGAGCTCTCCAAGCTTCAAACTCCATCCTTTACCTCACCTAAGTCTATTTCACCTTAGTCTTTTGGCACACTATCCAAGCTTCTTCTTGGATATTCACTAAGCCTTCCTTGGCTTCTTCTCCTCTTAAGCCTCAATGGTTTGGCTGCTTGAACCTAAAACTTCTTCACTTGATTGCTTCTCAACACAATAAACTTAACTCAAATAGCAAAGATTACTCGTACCTTTTCTCCCCAGGGTCTTCTAGTGCTTGTCCTGCTGATCCTCTTACCAAATCCTATAACAACTCATTAGAAATCACAACCATAAACAAATTGGCAATTCCCAAGAGCTTCAAGCTCTGATACCAAATGATGAAACTAGCCTTACACTACTCTGTAACCATCAGCAAGCTTATACAGACCTATCTAGATCATTCAATCCTTTTACCCCTGTTTACTCTGTTTATTGGCCATAACTCATTGTAGATTAGCTCAATCATGAAAGTAAAACCAATAGATACCCATTAATCCCTTCTATAACATACTAGAAAATATCATGAGGTTACTTTGTATGGAATTGTACTTTCTTCTTTAGGCCCTGTTTTAATTAGCCCTCCTTTTGTGCAAAACGTCTTGTCCCGAGTAAAGTACGGACTTTATAACAAAAAAAAGCATCATTAAAGATACCCATTACCTTCTTACAGGTGAATCAAACATTTTTTAGTGCACTCCTTTGGAGAAATCCACTTTTCCTATATTGGCCTATGCTCTTCCCTTCACATGCACCTAGGTTTCACTTGACAATTGACTTTTTCCATACTTCTCCATATTGTGAAACCTTGAAACCACTTCCAAAAGTTTTTTAACATCATCAAGGGTCATATTGAAAAGTTTCAAGAGGTTTCAAGCATTTAAACTCATTTTGAGGGTCAGAAGCTAATTCAAGATTTTCCAATGATTGTCACAGGCCGAGAGCATATTTATTTTGGATATGAGTGTTTTACCCTATTTAAAGGGTTAAAATAAGTTTTATATGGTCTATCTTGATTACATACACCTTATCCAATCATCATCCAAGTCATAACAACCTCCTATACCTTCCAATGCTTAACATCTCACTTGTTTTTTACTGTATTTGTATGACAGTCAGCAGGGTTCTTAGTTTCTTCTCAAATACAATGATCAATAGAATTTCAAGAGGATATAAAAACATTTACATACCTTAAGTGACTTCCCCATTCTCATACTCATGTCAAAGATGACCTTATCAATCCATTTACCTTGCAAAACATGCAAATCTCTTCACTTTTCCTGTATACTGGCACCTACAGGCCGAGAGCTAATTGTGGGAGATTTTGGATATCAAGAGGGTTTCTAATGACTATTTCTTCTTGATTTAGGTTCATTATTGCCTTATAGACTTATTTCCTTGGATTTTTAGATCCCATACAAACATTCATACGTTAATTTTACCTTAGACAATGAGTTGTAGGCCTACATGCCTGAATACCCTATTTTAGGCCTGTTTTGGATTCTTCTAGAATTCAAAGTACTTTAGGACCTCTTGGTCATATAATATTAGTTTAAACTCATTATAAATATTCCAAATAAATAGTTTACATGTAGCTTTCTCAATGTTCTATAGAAAAACCATCAAACACATTCATACATTCACATATGTAGGCCTGTCACCAGAATTCATAAAGAAACCATCTATGAAACAAAACATTAATTCTTTATTAGATCCAAATGGAAGACTTAAAATTCAATATAAATGTCCATGGATTTCAAATCCTTTCTTGCTCCTTCAAACATTCTCTTGTCTTTAATCAAAATTGTTCCTTCTTTTTAACTTAACATCTCTTGAGTGAGGTCCTCCCTCACTGTTTCTCCTCTCTTTTCTTCATTCCATATTATTTCCTTTCATAAGAGGACCTTACCTCTCTATCCTTGTTTCACCATTTTTGGTACCTCCAAAGCAAGGTATTATTTCATTTTTGTTTATTACAAGTGAATGGTACTAAAAGTTTTCTATTTGAACGTGTGGGAAGGTTCTTGTAAATTTTAACCTTATATATATTAGGGTAGATTTCATGATTTTCTCTAAGTTCTTGTGTGCACATTTATTTAGTAGGTTATCTATTTTTATTTTTTTGAAGTTCCTACATGCACTTGCCTTTTTTTGTTTTGTTCTTGTTGTCCTTGTTGCTTTAAGAGGAGTTATCTAGAGGGTGGAGGCTAGTTTTAAAATCCATAGCAATATGTTGAACCATAGAGGTGAATCCTTACATCATTTCATGATAGATAAGAGAAAATACTTGTGACTCCATTCCCAATGGATTAGATAAGGTAACTAGTCTAGTTCTCAAGCATAGGAGGAATACTTCCCTATGAGTCATGAAAGATGTTGGAAAATTTTGGCCCACATCCAAAGATTTTACTTAGATGGATGAGCTAAATAAAGTTATATATGGAATTAATGGTCCAAAGATCACATATAATTGTAAAGCTTTTGAAATACTTTAAGCAAGCTTGAAGTGTAATTTTTTGATCCTTGGGAAGTAGGCTTGGAAATAGGTCTAAGATTTTAAAATGAAAATTATCAATAGGTTATCATGTTGATAATGATGTTCATGGACATAAATCAGGATAAACAGGTCTCAAAAACTCATTTTTATGCCTTGAAATTTATTACACAAGCATAGAATAGCCAGACTGTCATCATATATCACAAAGAAATAGATTATTAGCTCGATTGTGAATTTTATAAATATGATCAAGAATCCTCTTAGATCCAAAATATCACATAAAAATGAATTTATTCATGCCTAAATCATGCTCTATAAATTTCATGTCTTGATGAGCTTTATATCTCAAGATATAAGTCTTTAAAGTTAGACTTGTAGAGTAAGACGTACATGAGGATGTCAATTTAAAGATATAGAAAATAGCCATTTGAATTCAAATGTATCTAGGGTGAATTTTTAAGTGAAAAGTGGAAAAATCTTATGATATAAATACAAATCTAATGGTGAGTGAGTAACCTGATAGAGATAATGGGCCCAAATAGATATATAGTGTGTATTTGATCATGCATCAAAGATCAATAGTGAAAATTAAGTCAAAAGGTTAACATTGAATGTGCTAATGATAAGTGTTAAGATCATGAGAGATCATGTGAAGAAATAATGGTTCACAAAAAATTATAGAGATAGTGAGACAAAGTAGATTAATGGTACATGATCCATCTTAAAAAGTAGATCTAAAAATGAGCAATGGGTCAAAATGTTAGCAAATATTAAGAGAAAATATGTAGGTGACAAGTGTCACAAGTACATTAAACTAGAAAATTTATATGGATCATGTTCATTTTTATAGATAAATATTAATGGTGAGTGAGAGGTCAAAGAGTCATCAAGATCCTATGGAATGAATGGGGATTTGATAATTGGTATAATATGAGAACCTTAGATCAAGATCAATGATCGATATCAAAATTCAAAGCCAAAAGACTTCAAATGGAGAATGAATTCAACTCAAGTTGAATGAATAAAAAATATTTTAAAGGGTTTATATCACCATCAGAGCTTGATCAAAATACCATCAAGTAGATGCAGTCATAGTCAAGATGGTATTGATGAAGTCCCAACACCATTAAAGCACAGTCTTGACCTAGTTTGAAGGTTTTAAACTCACAAATCCCATCTTTTGGGGTTATAGAATTGTTTCATAATTATGATCATCGATCTTTAAAGAAGATCTATGTAGACAATGAGTTTTTAGATTACATAAATTCTCAAAGGAAAAAATAGGTCTTTTTAGGCCTAATAGAGATCAAAGATGGGTAGCTAGATATTAAAATGAGATCAAATAACCTGCATATCTCCATAGCAATAATATATATGGGAAAACCAATAAAGGAGATTGGTTTTCATTTATAGTAGACCTATGTTCAAATGTTGAAGTAGGGATAGATATAAATGGTTATGAACAAGTATCTCATCTATTGACATGGCTATATCCTCAAAAAATTAAGTACTTAGTACCACTCAAAGTTGACAGGGCATGGGTCGATTAGTTTCAAGATATGTATATTTTGTGTTCACAAGAAAGTCAAGTGGGAGATGGTGTAGAAGATAAAATCAAATATATTTAGGGATTGGAGAGTATAATGGAGGATTCAATGTTATTTAGATCTTAAAGATATTTCTTATTTGAAAGGATCATGACTCATCATCTACAAAATGGACCTTGTCTTCTAGTCAATCTATCACCTAAAGAAAAGAACTTGAACACTAATTGGAGAAAATATAGACTAAATCATCAATGAAGGATCAGTCCTAATTAGATTAAAATATGGTGAAACATTCATTGAAAGGGGAATCTCATTAATTTTTCTTGGTTAATAAGTTCCCTCTATTATCTCTTCCCCTTTTCTATATATAACCCATTCTATCCCATTTGTAAGGATGCTCATTTTTTTGGAGTATTAGTCAACTCTTTGAGATATTATAAGATATTATCCTTTTAATTAGGCTAAGCCCTATCAAGCATTTTTAATAATTGCCTCTTGATTTAATAATATACTTTATTTACCTATCTCTTGCCTTAGATCAGTATTTAGTGAGTTGTTGATGCAGGAGCATCTACAATAGCACCATGGAGGACTAGTTGCAAATGCAAATGAAATTCTAGTGGGAAATTTCAAATTCTAGTTTTCCCTCCAAATTGTGTAGATTTCAAAATTTCACCTTTAAAGTAAATGTAATGGTCAAAAGTTAAAAGTGAAAGGGTAAAAAGTGATGGTTAGGCTATTGAGAAAATCATGGGAAAATGGTTGAAACTATTTTAAACCTTAGTACATTGTTGAAACTTACAAACAGCATTTGGTTTTGCTTTAAGCCCAATTTGGGCATAAAAGTTAGAAGGGAAATTCTTGAAAAGAGAGAAAAAAGAAGAATTCATTAAGGAGAGAGAAGGAGAAGAGAGGATGAAATTCTTGAACCAAGTAGCTTAATGGCCAATCCTTTTGATGTGTTCTCCAATGGATGAAATGGAACAAACATGTCTCTAATATATACATACTAGTCCAAGTCTTCCAATATTGGTTCATGTTGGATTGTATGAGTACCTTCTTGATTTTGTTCATCACCCTTGAAAAAGTCTTGCATGAAGACTTAATTTAGGCTCTTGGGAGAAACTATACTTGGTTCACTTGATGGTTCAAAAAGACCATGTTCTTCCACCTTATCCTTATGAAAATTAGTACTATTCATTAATTGAGTAGAATTTTCATAGGTTCTTGGAATAAGGACATGTCTCTTAGCCTATTCAAACTCTTTGGTTATGGCATTGACCCATTGCCATAACTCTTCCAACTCTTCACTAGTATGCTTCTCAAATTGTATCACTTGATAACTTGAGATGTCTCTTTCATCAATCTCATTCAATATTTAATCATGTTCTTTGATTTAAAATGATATTTGATTTGACCATCCAAGGTTTAAAATATCACACCTATCTTTCTCAATCTTTGATCTGATTTCCTCTAGCTCCAACATGTCAAGGCTATCCTCAAGTGACACCTTATCTTGAAGTGGACCAACCTCAAGTACCTAGTTCTAATCCTCTTCTTGATATATGTAGAATGGACCTTCAATAATCCATTCAAGGTTTAATCTATATTTATCTTGAGGAATGTCTTCTTTAGTTTAGATTACAACATTAAGTTGCTCCATTTCATTCAATAAATATGAGTACAAATGGTGACATTGATATTCTAAGTCACTTGAGCTTCCTTTGATCTCCATAATAGGTTCATGAAGGTTGTCCTCTTGTTTCTCATCAAGATTATACAACTTGAAAACTAAAACATGTTCTTTCCTATGAATTAGGTTATCTATCATGATTTCCTCATCATATACACTTGAATTATCCTCCTATGGCTCACTTATGACTACAAGATCCTCCTTTATCCTTTATAGAATAGGTTATTTCTCCAAGAGGGATATGGTGGGAGGGTGAAGAAGTTCACCTTGCTTGTAGCTTAGGAGAGTGTCCTTCTAGCTAGGTACCTTTAATGGTCTCTTTGATGGCTCTTGAGGAACTACCATAACTAATACCTCCTTCTTCTTTATATCCTTTTGAACTAAATTCCATGATGGAAATGAGTATGGAACTAACACTTTTTCTTCCTTTTTAGTGATTATAGGAGAGGGTGGACTTACAAGTGAGGGCATGACATAGCAGGGTTGAATGTGTTGGAGAAGATCCATGACGGGATGACTTAATGATCTTTATTGGGAATGGGCATAGGTGTTGGAGATGGAAAATTTATTGACTTAGTTTGACATACTCTTTATCTCACTACTCAAACACTTTTTCAATGGATAATACCCACCCTTTTATTTCTTAATTCTCAATTTATGGATAGCCAACTTCTTTAATAGATGTCCACAAGTTTAAAAACTCTTGCAAGATGATCCTTATCCCATCCATGGAATGAATTGGGAATTATTTTCCAAGTTTAACACCCTCATTGATTTTCATGATTATTTTACCTTGGTTTGGTATTTCTTTTTTGAATTTTGACAAAGATAGACTTTGACAAGGTTGACTAGGGGTTGATTAGTAATTCTTGAAAGTTAAGCTTGAGGCTCTTGGAGGGGAGGGAACACATAAGAATAATCCAAATGATAATTTTGATCTTCATAATATATCAACACATTGTCTATACTCTAGATCATACTTTTCATCATTATTATGTCCTCATTCTTATAAAATGACCATTTTTCACCCTCATAAACTGACCATATATTCTTGACCAACTGAAGAGCACTCCTTGCCTCTTGTAAAACATGGATAGGGATGATTGGAGAAAACTCTAAACCCCTACTAATCCCCCTTATTAACTTAATATAGATTTATAATGATTACTTGATTCCTGAGAAGGATGTAATAGGATAAGTGTAATATTTACAAGGGGAATTAGAGGAATAATTTAAATGAAAAGGATGTTGACATTGGTCATATGTAGTGGTGGGAATAGGAAAAAGGCCATGATAAGGCTGATAGAATATTTGAGGGCCACTTAGGGGGAACACATAATCATTATTTTCTTAATAAGTGTGATGCTGAGGTAGAAAATAAGCATAGTGATCAAAATATAATTGATTGTACATACTAGACTATGATGGTTAGGAACTTAGTTAGGCTACTTAAACCAATTTATATATGCTCATAGTTACCATTGATGTTTGAACACTTGCCTCCAAAGGTTGATTAGATGAAGTGAATACCAAAACTCTTCACTAGTGAATAATGTAGTCACCCACCAGGTATGCCAAAAATTATTAAAACATGGAATTTCACCATTTTGGAGGATTTATTTAGGATCCCCCACTCCCATTCATAATATTGGGACAAACCCAAGTTGTGGGTGACCTATGAAGGGGTTGAACCTCTGGAGAAGGCCAACATCCTCTTGATGGATCACCTAAACTAATGTTACACAAGAAAAATGGTTAGAAAGAGGGAAATGGATCTTAAGAAATATAATAAGGTTATTCACCAAATAAATATGTAGACTCTCATAACATTGAACCCACACTAGATCAACATAAGATAATTCTAGCTTACACAACCTTAAAATCAAGCTAATTGCATAAGTATTTCATAGACTAGGTTCAAGAAGCAATGAATGAAAATAAAGAGGAGTTATAAGACTCACTGAGTTCCTACATCAATGGTATAGATAACATTAATCTATATCTATAGATAGCTTGAAAACTCCCTAAAAGAGGTCAAAAAGGAGGACAATGGATGAAGAAGATTCTCCTTCACTATGCCATCATGCACAATTCACTAAACACTAATCTAAGGCAAGAGATATGTAAAGAAAGTCTAATACTACATCAAGAGGTAGATTTAATAAATGATTGACAAGGTTTAGCCTAATAAATATGAGAATATCTTTCATATCTCAAAATGTCCCTTGATACTCCCAAAAAATGAGCATTCTTACAAATGGGAAAGAATGGGTGATATATAGAAAAGGGGAAGAGAAGAGAGGGAACAAATTAATTGAGAATAATCAATAACCTACCCATTTCAATAAATTATCCACCATATTTTAATATAATTAGGACTAATCCTTCATCAACAAGTTAGCCTGTATTTTCTCTAATTAGTCTTCAAGTTCTTCTCATTGGTTGAGAGATCCACTAGAAGACAAGGGTCCATTTTTTAGATGATGTGTCATGCTCCTTTCAAGAAAGAAAGATAAATAGGATCTAAATAACATTAAATGATCTACTATGCTCTATAATCCACAAATATATTTTATTTGGTCTTTTATACCATCTCTCACTTGACCTAATTTTGAAGACAAAATCTTAATATCTTAAAACTGATAGAGTTATGCCATGTTAGCTTTGAGTAGTAGTAAGTACCTACTTTATCAAGGATATAGCCATGTTAACACATGAGACACTTTTTCATAACCATTAATATATGTCCCTACTTCAACATCTGAACATAGGTATACTATATATGAAAACCAATCTCCTTTTTTGGTTTTCCCATATCTATCATTGCAATGGAGATATGCAAGTTGCTTGATCTCATTTCAACAACTAGCTACCCATCTTTGATCTTTATTAGGCTTTAAAAGACCTATTTTTTCCTCTAAAAATTAATGGAAACCAAGAAATCATTATCTACACATATATTATTTAAATATCAATGATCATAGTCATGAAATAATTATGCAACCCCAAAAGATGAGCTCTGTGAGTTTAAAACCTTTGAACCAGAGGTTGAGACTGTACTTTATGGAGATGTGACTTCATCATAACCATCCTAATTATGACTACATCTTCTTGATGGTATTTAAACTAAGCTCTAATTGTGATATATGCCTTTTTAAATCTTTATTCTTCATTTGACCTGAGTCGAATTCATTTTCCATTTGAAGTCTCTTAGCTTTGACTTTTGATATTGACCATCGATCTTGATCTAAGCTTCTCATATTGTGTTAATTTTCAATTATCCATTCATTCTATAAGATCCTACTAACTCTTTGACCTATTTATCACCATATATATATATATATATATATATATATATAAATTAATGTGAGCCATATGTCTTCTTCCAATTTAATGTGCTTGTGACACTTATCACCCACACTTTTTTTATTAAGATTAGCTAACCTTTTGACCCATCACTCATCGTTAGTTCTACTTTGTATAGTGGAGTATGCACTATCAATATAATTTATCCCACTATATATATCATTAATCACACATCATTATATCTTTTCTTGAGCTCTTATGATTTTGACACTTATCATTGATGCATTTAATGCTGACCTTTTGACTTTAAGAAAGCTTAAACTATAATTTCTTAAAGTGTTTCAAAAGCTTTATGAGTTATATGTGATATTTGGACCACTCATTCCATCTAATTTTTTTTATCTCATCCATATAGATAGAATCTTTGTATGTGGTCCAAAATTGGCCAATAATATCTTCAGACCCTTAGCTTAAGCCATTGGGGCATAATAATTTCACCTTCTTCTTTAGGTTGGCTTGGGTCTTTAGAGGTATAGGGTGAAGTAATCATTAGATATGGAGTTATTATTGGATGTGTTAATTAATAACTTATTTAAATAGGTAGTTAGATGGGTAGATGACTAATGCTTTGGCATCTTGATGTTTCCTATTGAGGGGTGACTTCAGCCACATATTTAGTCAAGCCTAGAGTTTTCACATTTATCATTATGGACAATTGTATGGGTGAATATTATGGTAATTATAGCTCTAATTGAGATAAAGGTTTTACGTGGAATAGTGACCCTTTTGGATCATAAATATAAACTAAGACTAAATTCTCAAAATAGAATCTCTTCTTTAGTTCCATTATTTAGGTTGTTGTTGAAAAAATAGAAGAATCAATGGAACTAGAAAATGGTGGCCTAGGAAGATCAAGTGGAAAATTTGAATTTTTACTATATATGATAGTAATAAAATAAAGATAATAAATTAAATTATTAATATCTTATCTCTCTTCTTTGGTAAATATTTTTTGTTCTAATGCTCTAGCCAAATTTTCTTATTCATGAAAACTTCCTAGACTCCTTGATTTAGCCTTTTCTAGGTATGCCTTCTCTATTTCATTCTAGGTATTTTCATAACCTAACCTTTGCTTAGGAACCTTCATTGTTTATATACTCCCCTCTCTTCATCCATATTATAATCCACTAGTGATATTACATATCCGTGCTCTTCTTCCTATGCTTCCTCATCAAGGGATCCTCTTATAGTAGAAAGACCCAATGATGGCCTTTGATTCAATTTTTGGACTTTTAAGGAGGATTTAAGTACTCTATATTTCCTTTGGTAAGTCACTTTTTGGGAATAAGAGGTAATGGAGAAGATGAAACTAATAAATTAACATCGATAGTATGGAATACCACTATGGGTGATTGTGAAGGAATGGAAAGTGGAAAAACAATGGTGAAAGAATGGATGGAGATGGAAATGGTATGGTAGGGAGTATTTGAGGAGATATTCCCTCACAAATGGTTAAGGATGGACATGGAATTATTTGAGGTGATTTGAAGGAAGATTACATAGAATAGATAATAAAGAACCTTGAAAAAACTCAGGGAGACTTACATGTGTAACCTTAGTAAGTGGAGGGAAAGGTTCCCAATATTATGCACTTGTTTGTCTATCCTGAAGAGGTGAATTCCTCTCAAATATAGTGTTCGTGCCCATGGTATTATAAACTACATGGGTGGAGGATAGATGAAGACTAGGAATACTTCTATGAATCTCTTTCATAATTTGGAGGTTTTCTTCCCTTTTACTGTTAAACTCTCCCTTTAATAGATTGGTCTCTTATTCTATATGAGAAGGAATATGGTCATGTTTTACTAGGTCTTTTGTCTATGGATGAGGATGCTATCAAATCCAATTCTTCTCTACTTATTTTACCATTTCTTATGCCCACTCTTTGGTAATGTATGAGTCATATTGGATGGCTTTGGAAATGATCATTGACATCTAACTATCTCTCATACAAATCCATACTTCAAAATCATTTAAATCATTCCTAAATATAACATCATGTTCATATTATTGGTGGCCATATCTAATGACCACCCCTTTTTTCTCCTTAAGGAGTTGAAGATAGTTTCTAACTTTCCCCTAGGGTTCAATTCTTTGAATTGGTCCACCTTTAAATTATAATGGGATTTGACCTTCCTCACTTAATTGAGGTGTGTCCTCACTAAAAATTGAAGTTGCTCGATGCTTCATGGGTCTTGTAGTAATAATCCTAATGTTTGAGGCCAAGATCCTCATATATACTATTATACAACTAATAATCAATCTCTTACTTAGCCACCTTGTCTAGGGTGTGGCATGACAAAAATAAGGGAGGTGCTCTTGTGCCCTCAATTCTGATTATGATACAATCTAGGTAGTACCAATAATCTCCCATTTTGGATATACTCCTCAAATTCTAAGATATACTAGGCATATGAGTGTCATAAATGGCTTGGTAAACTTGAGGATAAATCTCCTCTTAAATTTTATCAATTTTATTTATAAATTTATAAACAAATAAGAAATAATAATCCTCACATATTTTGCTATCTAAGTACTCTATGAAAATCTACCATAGTTCTCCATGAGCTCTATTGACCATCGCATTGATTTCATCTAATAGATATGACATAATGTAAAAGTTTTCATCATCCAACCTTTATTTATGTAAAAACATATGTGCCTTAAATCTAACAAATATAATCTCCCCTATGGTATTAATTTTGTCAAAAATTAGGAGAATGTCTAACAATGGGACCCATTCTACCTAAATAAAAGTAATGCTAGGAAATACATACAATATATTTAGAATGGACATTGCAATTCTAATACCAATCCTAAATTTTATTATTTTATTGGAGGAAATACCTCCCTTGGTGTTCAATCTTTAACCCTTCACTAACCAAAATTTTAATTTCTCTCGATAATGTTTTACTTAAACCATATGTTAACCAAGACTTGATTATAGTCAACCTTAGGCCTTAGAATAATAAGGTACCTCTCAAATTCCTATCTTGAGACATATGAAACTATGTTATATCCTTTTCTGAGGTATAAACAATCACTATAACATGTACCATTAAAGAACAAATCATGAAATAAATTGATACAGGGAATTACCTCTAGTTTCATAGTCATGTTATGGATCCCCATGATATTAATTGTAATGAAATCATCAATACATTGATTATACTCCTAGGATAGATTATGTATGATTATTATGGTTCGATATACTCCAAGACATTCCATATGGCTAAATAGTAGGGAAACTTGAATTTTAGATCATTTTTGTCGAATATAGTGTTTCTGTATTTGGTGATCCCTATAATGGAATATATAAAAGGGGCCTAAATATATGATGGTCTTGGAGAATTCATTTTATAAATATCTGATTATGTATTTTATTTGTAAACTATCTAGACACTCCTATAGATTTACTAAAAAACTAGGACTTTTAGTTGCTTGAGCTCTCAAAATTACAATGTAGATTAATAGAAAAGTGGCTTGTCTTTGATTAAATTTCACATATATTTCCATAGAATATTATTTTAATTCATAATTTATGGGAAATCAATGCATATAATGGTTTTTTATTTTGTTCTCATTTGGATTCAAATTTACCAATCACCTTTGGTGAGTTTTTATTTTCCAATTTATAACTTCTCATCAATTCATGTATGTCTAGTCATCTCTTTAAGACGTGTCAATCTCTCACTCACCAATGATTTATTATTTTTCAAAATAATTTATGTGTATTTTAGACATGCATCTCTTTGATCATGAAACTTGTGTATTTATAGTTCACTTAGGGTATTTAGAGTTATGATCTTGTTTTATATGCTCCAAAGTTGTGAGTTATAGGGATTGAGCCATATGGAGTGATCTCAGGGCTGCAAATACTTAGAGACTTGGTTATTTTAACTTTGAAATATGTATGTATTTTGATAGGGTTCTATGTGGCAATGATGTTTATGCATGGCATGATCTTAGAGCTAAGGAAACTCAGAGGCTCAAGAGCATGGGATCATGGGACCATTAGCTTGATACTTCCCTCAGAATGCTCTGAGTTAATAGTATTATTCCAATTATAAATATTTTAGAATTTAGATATTTATGGTAATTAGGTTGCAAGTATAGATGGCCATTATGATTTTATTTAACCTTGTAGGTCCCAAGTTCATGGGATTTTACCACATGGTGTGATCTTGGGGCCCTAAGAACTTGGAACACTTATAATTTTTCATCAAACAAACATTATCTTGGTTAAATGTGTTTCCATATGGAAGGATTTTAGTATGAAACTTTTTTTAATTTATGGTTCATTATATGTAACATGATAGTGTGATTTGTCAAGACCTTAAAGCTTAGAAACTTTAGAACACTTAGGATTTTTAAGAAGGATAAAGGGATCTAATTAATGTGATCTTACCATTTGTCCCGATCTTGGAGCTCTATGAAATTCATGGAACATAATGAAGGTAGGGACCATATGTGGATAATTTGTAATTTTTTTTAGATAATCTTATGAAAATGTAAATATCATAGAGACACTAGGTTGTGACATTTAACTTTGTTAGTCAATAAAAATCATAGAGTCAATTTACAATACAAATTATAAAAATCCAAGGTTTAAAATGAATCATAATTAATGCCCAATATTTTATTTTCATAATTTTGGAATTTTTAAACTTTATAATTTTATGACAACCTTGGTATTATTTATATTAAAATCAATATCATGGATTTATAAGGTTCATTAGACCTTGAATAATAAGATTCAAACAATAGTGGGTCCCTATTTGAATCCATAAAATGGGGTGTGTGTGTGTTAGGGCACAATAAATGGTGACTCAATGGGGAAATACTCCTAATTATTTTAGAACCAAAATTTTGACAATGCATCATTACAAAATTCAAATCTATCAAAAAAAGAGTGAGTAAATGAGTCCCTAGAAAAAGACTACTCCTTTCCCATTTAACACACTAACCCTTTTCATTCCTAGGATCTATGTGTGTGATTTTATAAAATTTATTTTCCCCTTATTATGAGAGTTTTATCAAATTACTAGATAAACACTATAGGTTTTATTTTGACTTAAAATTTTGTAACCAAATAGTAAGGGAAGCCTGGGCATTACTCTACTGCCAACCAGGCATCTATATCTATGACAGAGATTACTTGAATCACCCATATTATATAAGTTTCCATAATGTTTTTTTATGAAAAAAATAATAATATTTTTTATTTTCTATTGGATAGGTGTATTTATAATAAAACTTATTTTAATCAATACATCCCTACTAGTGTGCATCCATCTCAATGTTTATTATCTTTCATCCAAGTTTTTTAGCATGCCATAGTGCAGTTTCTCTTTGGAAATAAAATGTCTTTCTAAAATTTGCATGAGTATATTATATTAAATCCAAAATTTATATAAAAAATCACTCATTCTAAGTATAACTTATTTATGTCATAACACATACCTCAATCCCAGAAACTCAAGCAGTGCTAAAAAAAATCTTGGTGAATACCAATTGTGGTTCCTTTTATATTATCCCCTTATATTGGTAAGTATTTTATAATTCTAGAATAGGAGATTAATTTATTTTTTTATAAAATTTTAAGAAAACTAATATATAAATCATAAAAACTAATCTTCCTTGAGAAAATGTAGAAAACATGAAACATTAATCTAGGAAAATAGGAAATATTAACATAGAAAGTAGGAAATCTATTCTAGAAAGTAGGAAAAACTAATCTAATACTACTTATAGATCTTCACTTACACTCATTAAAAATCATCTCCATTTGGACCAAATATGAAATAATGTTTCAATTTTTTTTGATTAATTATAAAAACAATGCCATTACCTTGGAGGTCCTTCAAGTGGAAGGCATTATTACCTAGAATTTTAGATATTTGATATGGGCCAATCCATAAACGAGTGAATTTATCATGATGTAATTTTTTCCTATTTTCCTTATCCAATAAAAAACCTAAAACCACTAGGTTTGAAATAATAAAATATTTGATGTTGGATCTCTTGTCAAAACATCTCTTGACAATGTCTTAGTGCTTGGTGAAGTTATGCAGTGATTCATTTTGTTCATCTTCCATCTTGACTAAATCAATTAGTCTAGACTAGATTTTTTTCATTTTACCCCATGTATTATTACATAAAATTTTATATTGTGATTTTAAGAGTGATGGGGAAAACTAGTTGTTATCCATACATTAATAGAAAAGGTGAATCCTTGAGGGCTTGTTTGGGTCTTGTTATGTTTTCCCATAGTGCATAGTTTAGTAGAAGATGTCATTCTCTTGGTTTATCTTGTGTTGAATTCTTGATGGAATCCATCATATTCTTGTTAGTATATTCATTTAATCCATTCCCTTTTGGATAGTAGTTTTAAAATAACTTGATGGTAATTTGGATACAATAGGCCCACTCAATAAATTTAGTAGATTGAAAGACTAGACCATTATCACAAACTAAATAAATTGGAGTGCCAAACTTGGTCAGTATGTTTTCTTCCAAAAATTGATAAAATATAGTGATCTATAATTATTAGTGCCCAAAAATTATTTCCATCTAGTAAAATAGTCAATAGTTGTTAGGATAAATTTGTTCCTTGGTAAAGAATTTGGGTTTATCACCCCAATGAAGTTAAGACCCCATTAGGAAAAAGGGAATACTTTAATGAATAGTTTTAAAGGTATTAAAACATTCCCTTATCTTTATCCAAACACCTAGAATTCATGAATTACAATGACATGGTTGTGGGAATAGTTATAAATAATAGGCCTATAGTATCCCATCCTCAAAATTTTATGGACTATTACATTTCTTGAGGAATATACACTACCTATCTTCTGATATAGATTGCTTAGGATGTCCAAAAATTATTATTTTGAAACTTACCTCAAGTAGATTATTTAATGGTTATTTTGGTATATAAATCATTTTTTTATAATATAATGGTTTGAGTTGAGCCTAAGGTCTCATTTATGCTATTTGTTTATCTCAGAGGGGCATATATTAGTGAGTAAATAGTGGATGATTTGAGCATACCATTAACCACTAGCTACCTAAGTCTTATTTATTTATTCAGTATAAATACATGTATTATTATAAATCATAATTTGTATTATTCCTTGGCCTCTCACTTTCCTAGCTGGTATGATCTCAAGATCAAACTCCTATAATTTTTCCATCCATTTACCTCTTCTTTCACCCAATTCATTTTGGCTGAGTGTGAGTTTGAAAGTTGGGTTAAGAATGATGGCATACATATTGTTCCTTGAAATATAATGCATAAACTTATTTAAAACTTTGATCAATACATATATATGTTTATCTATCATGGAATATTTTAACTCTACATATTTTAGGTTGGTGCTCATGAAGTTAGATTTTTGTTATCATCTACCTTTTGCATGAGTAAATTTATTATAATGTGCTCTAATGCAAATGAATAAATGTAGATATTATTAATGAAATTTGGGTTGATAAAATTTGGAGATTGATCAATGGTGGTTTTGGATGTATTTAAAATATATCTTTGATTATGTTTTCCATTTTATTGTAGTGCCTTGATTTAACATGGCATTCAGTGGCTTGCCAACCTCTAGAAATCCATAAATGAATTTCCTTACAAATTTTATCTTACCAAATAAATACTTCAACTCTTTCTTAATTTAGGAGGTGTCATCTTGGAAATAACATGGATTTTTTCTAGGTTAATGGATATCTCATCCTTAGTGATGACATGGCCTAATAGTTTTCCTTATATTACTTCAAAGATGTTCTTATTCAAATTGAGTCATACCCCATATATTCTACACCTATCAAACACTCTCTATAGATGGCCTACATGATCAACTATATCTTTTGAAAATACCATTAGGTCATCCATATAAATTATAATTAATTTTATAATATTCCCTAAAATGAAAAGTCCATATATCAATATAAGGTCACTTGTACATTGATTAGACTAAAAGGCATCCTTTTGTATGCAAAATCTCCCCACTTGGTGGTGAAGGAAGTATTCATTTTATCTTGTACATCTACTAGCACTTGATTTTACCCTAAGAATCCATCTAATAAGGACATCATCTCAAATCTACTAACCATTGAATTACCTATTATATGGAAAGTAAAGGATAGTTGTCCTTTTTTGATGCTCAGTTCAAATTTATAATGTCAACATATAGCCTAATTTCTCCATTATTCTTCCTGACTAGCACCATGTTGGCTACCTGAGTAGAATATTTGATTGGAAAGAAATCTTGGCATCTAATAACTTGTATACTTCTATCTAAATGAGCTGTTATAGAATTAGATTTATTATCCTCTATCTCTACCAAAAGGGCTTATGTTCTAGATTAAATGGGATGGTCTGTGTGATGAACCTAGGATCAAAGATTTTCATATCTTCATATGTCTAACTGATCATGTACTTGTATTCTATCAACAAAACCCTCAACTTTTGTTTCTCACTCTCAGTGTAACTAAAGCTAATGTTTATATATTGGGGATGTTGGTTAGTGCCAAGATTCTCCTTAAAAAAAATAGATTTAGTTATTTTGAGTTTTTTATATTTTTGTGATTTTGGATTCACATCAAAATATCACTAAATGAAAACCATCCCCATGGGAATGTGGTTCTATTTTATTTATATGACACCATCTTCTCCTATATCTTTAATATGAATGGGTTCAATATCCTTTTCATCTATTATAGGGGATTCAAAGGTTCCAAAACTAGTCATAAATTATACAATTTATTTATCATCCTTAGTAGGTTCAAAGCTGATAATAATTTTTTTGTCTAGTTTCCTTCCTTTAGGATGGAATTGATTTTGAATGATTCAAATCATTCGATAAAATCCCATAATCGATGTTTATACTACTTCAATTAAGTGAGTTTAAATTATGTTTATTTATGATTTAGTTAACAAATAGCTTTGAAACACCTAAGATTTGTAACTACTTGGCATTATTATTCAATGCAAACTATAAATTGAGTATTAGAGATTCATCTTTATCTCTATTATCATGCAAGGTAATTATAGTATGCAGGTAGATATATATTTCTTCCTTTCTAGGTTTATTAGAGATACACCAACACTTGAACCTTTATTTGATTTGGATCCATCAAAATAGAGACTCCATGATTGAGAAAAGCCTTCAAATTCTAGTTCATAAAGTTCATTATTGGTAGTGAACATGTATACACCTACATGTGAGGATGTTAATTTAACATTTTAATTCTTATCATTGTACTCTATGATCAGGTAGTTCATATTCATTTCTTAGTCTACTCATATCTAGTTGGATACCCCTTTCCAAGGTAGCCACATGTGTGAGAAATTGGTGGCCATGTACCTATTGAGATGTTTGTCCCAAAAATGTCAAAATGTTAAGTACCCTAAGGGAGACCCATTAATTTTTTGTAAAAATGCCTTAAATTGACCCAAAATACTCATTTCTCTAAGCCTATGAAAACTAGATATTGGACTACAATTTGTAGTTTCAAAAATTACAAATTACTTTCCAAATTACATATCCCACAATACATTAAGCCAGAGGAAACTAGAGATCTAGGTATAATTTGAATTTTTCAAAATTTCAAATTGTATCAAGACCTTCACTTCCTATTAAACACTAGTTGGCAAAAACTAGAATACTACTTGAAATTTGTAATTTGAAAAATTGAAATTTACAAGTAGAGTTCCAATTCTTATAAACCAAATAACCCACAAAAATTGACTATTGGATTGTAATTTGCAATTTTCAAAATCAAAAATTTCTTCCCAACTTCCACTTCCCACACAACACTCTAACTAGAAACCAAAACTCAAGGAACAATTTGAAATTTTTAAAATTACAAATTATAATCCAAGTTCCACTTATTATCAACCACCTTCCCTACAGAATCTAGAATCTATAACTTCAAGTGATTTTTTTTTTTTTTTCAAATTTTTCCCTGACTTTTTCCTTCCTAGTTTCAAATGTTTAAAAAAATCATAACCCATGGAATCTAAAAGTCAAAGTTCAATTAGCAAATTTATAAATTTGTGAAGTTATTTTTAGACTCCAAATTTTTTCTAACCATCACCATTGTGGAATTAATTATAAGGGCCTATATAAATGTAATTAGGGGTTTTATAAGTCATTGTTGAATTTGTTAATTGGATTCTAGATCTCTATGCCTCAAATTTCAAACCTTCCAATAACCTTGAGCCACAAGACCACGTATTGCTCACCATGTGATATGCCTATAAGCCATGCCATGATACCATTAACCATACATAGAATCCTTTGAATCCTTTTAATTTATTTAAGCCATCATTTCTTACAATTTGAGCTCATTTTTAGTTATTTTCATTTCATGTGCTCCATTATAGAATTGGTTACATTTTTAGGGTTTTTGGCATTGTTTAGGTGTCTTTTGGTTTAGGATTATCTTTGTGGTGTCATAAAAAAGAGTAGATATAATTTTATAAGTTCCCTCACATATCCACCATTAAAATCTAGGGTTTACAAAGCATATACCAAAAAATATTCCTAAGATATTCCTAAAACCAGTCGCATATTCCTTGATATATTTCATATAGTCCCCATGGGATTTCTAACTATGTTTTACACCTCTAAAACCTATGGGATTTAAACCTACAATTACAATGCCAAAATCCACAAATTTCTCTAGTGTTTTAAATAATCCTGATCTCTATTAGAGTTTTTACCAAAAAAGGCAAGTGTGTTTTACACCTACCATCTCTATCAAAGATTTCAACCTGCATTTCAAAATCTAGTTTCCCATGGACTTTTCCACTACATAGAGCAAATCTAAGTTCCACTAGAGTTTTTACCTATGTTTTGGACCTACAAATCTTACCAACTCTATAATTAATTTTCCCCTAGAATTCTCTCCAAAATCCATGTCTGGGAAAGAGATGAAGTTCAAATCTAAAGGACCTAGTGTCACTCTCAGTTTGGAATCCAATACAACTAATACTTTAGACATAGACCTATGTCACATTAACCTAGGTGATTTTTGGACTAGAATCAATGATAAATTCAAGAATGACTAGATATAGATAATCTATGACTCTAGACTACCCTAGGATACAACTTTCCCCCTAACTGTACAAAGCTGTAAGTTAGTACTTACACTATTAAAACATTATGATGATAATAATATAGAGGTATTAAATGATAAATGGGAAAGGATTCTAAATTTAGACCCAGATTTCATTAACTATGTCTTCTTGATACCCAAATTTAAGAGTTACCTAGATATAACTCTAGAATCATCAAGGAAATTCCATCAAGACAAAAACACAAGATGTTAGAGAGCAATAAACAAATAGTGGCTAAGGCTTTCTAGGGTTACATCCACTAGATTACCTAATACATTGTCAAGGATTGATTTTAAGGATGAGGTAGGATATATAATCATATTACTACATAAGATCACTAGTATCCCTGATGTGAAGATTTTTCAAGACTAGATGTATCAATATATATGGGTTATCCATGAGAACAAACAATACATCCATTGGTCACAACTCGTCAGTTACTCCCTCTATATGAAATTGATGGAGGTCCAAACCATAAGGAAAATCTACATGACCTCTTATCTAGTATATATGTTAGCCAAAATAAGAGTTTTCCCAAGGCTTAACATAGTAGCTAGTGAGGTAAATAAAGTGTTCAATTATTACCCTAACCTCACTCTTGATGCAAGCAAGCAACTCTTCATGATATTGAATGACTCATTTATTTACAACATCATAGTTATGTTCACTAAAGAACTAGAGAGGAAGAGATATCTAATGTTTCCACTTTAGAGATTATAAATTGGGATTCTTATCTAGTTCCCCACCTAATCTTATATCAAAATATGTGGATTCAATAGTTTACCTTACACCTTTATGAGATATGTGAGTGATAAATGGGCATTGATGGAGTTATTAAGGAAACTATTTGAAACTCACAAGCTGTTATCTATCAAACACAAATTAGGAATTCATTTACCCATTATTATAGATAGGTACACATGCCCCTCCTTAGCTAAATCTAAGTGTGTAGATGTAGAAATGACATAAATGACCTTGAGGGCTTTTTAAGTAAGGCCATTCTATTATGTTCATGGCAACATCACTAACACACTGGGAATATCCACATATTCCCATGTCCCCTACTTTAAAGACTACTAGGAAGACTTGGATGATGATGAGGAAATAAGATTGAAGGAATACTCTAGAATGACCTTGGATCAAGTTAAATATCTTGACTTAGCACCAGTCCCTAAGGACTTGGTGGATAATGAGTTCTTAGTAGATAAGGTATATCATGATAATAAGATTAACTTACAACCCCTTCCAATAGTAAGGTGTTCTATTCTTGAGTATTTCTCTCTAATATATAAAACTTACCATGTGATAAATATAACACTCAATTGGATTAGGAGTAAAGGGGTCCAAGTGACCAAATAAATAATAAGAATCAGTTGAAAACTATTGAAACTCAAGTAAAAATGAGTTATACCATTAGTAGAGGGTTATAGTGGTGGATCACCCCCAGAGCAACTAGATAGGCCAACTATTTCCCATAAGAGGAAGAATAAATTAAAGGCCAACAAGGGAAAATCAAGAAGCTAGGGAGTAAAAATAGACCAACCAATAATCATTTCATTTAAGGATATAACTATAGTTTAAGTAACCACAAATTCAACCCTAATCTTAATTATAATTAAAACTCCCATCTTTTTGATACATTCCCCACCTATTTATGTTATTATTACATATCCAACTCCTATTCCTCATATCTTCACTCTACCTTCACCTCAAGTGACTCCACCCTCCATTACCACCAATTTACATGTGAAAATAAGTCCATTGAAAATAGTGAAATCAAGTCAATTGGAAACTTAGGTCTCCCTTTAATTAGATACTCAGGTTTCCATTGCCCCTACCTCTTCTACTTCTATATTAACCCCAACTACTACAAAGGATATAAAGAAGGATCAACTCATTGATGCAAATGTTGAGCTTTAACCCACATATAGGGAAAAGGTGGAAAAGACATTTTTTTAAAAATTAGTAGTAATATCAGTACATGATATAACACTTGTCATCATGCCCACCAGTGTAGTATCTTCAGCCATAGAGATTCTCAAGTGACAGTGTCAACACAATAGGATGATACCCCTAGTTAGTTAGCATAGATAGTGGGGAATAAATACAAGTAGATGGTATCCCCAAATATATTAGTTTTAGATCTCTCAAATTCACACAAAAATCTAAAACAACTCCTTTGACCATTTCAAGAATATTTTATGACTTAGTAGGGGAAAGGTATGTAGACATTATAGTCCCCCACTAGACAAATAAAAAGAAGATCTAGTGGTGGGGGATTACCTGATAACAAAAGTTCACCTTGGACATCCTATGAGGGGGGTTGAAACATGATGTTAAATCCAAAATTAACCCCTTATTTGAGAAAATAGATAGTGACAAGGTCACTAAGGACAAGATGAAGAAAAAGGTGGAATAACTAATGACTACATTAAATAAATTCATTGATCCCATAGTTCAACTAGCACAACCTATCACTCAGATCATAAATCAAGAAACACTTGATGCAATGATAGAAATTAGAAGCATGGAAAGGGCTACTAATGAATGGATAGAAGAGTTCATCTCAAAAGGAAATAAAGTTATTGAACTGGTAATTGACCATTATACAACTTTGAGGGAGAGAAAGAACACCCTGAGAGAACAAAAAAATAAGTATCAAGAATAGGTAGAAAGATTAAATATTTTCTATCCCAAATTGGTAGATGTGGACTCAATTGATATGGGCATCCTCCTTATGGGAAAAATAATAAAAAATATGGAGAAAAAGAGGAATTAGAAAAAGTAGATCAATTATAAATAAAGATACTCATAGATAGTGCAAATAAAGTTAAGGTTGCATATGACAAGACCATTGATGTGCTATATGACATTGAAAAATTATTAAATAAATTGTCATGTCAATAAATAGCAATTCAAGATAAGGTCCTCTTAGTGAAATAAGTTTAGGATAAATTCAAATAGGTGGTTAAAGGATAATCAACCAGAGATACAACCTTCAACTTGAGCTTGATTCACCATTTCATCAAGTACCATAACATGGATTAAATGGTAAAAAAGACTCAAGGATATAGAGCTTTAATAAAATAACTCTTCGATATAATATCAAAATGGAAGATTAGTAACCTCTACTCTTTTGGTCCTAATGAAGATAGAATATTGAAGATTTTCAAGGGTTTTGATGGAAATATTAAGAAAACATAGGCCAATAAGGATAAAGAGTCAGTGGATGTTTTGATTGGATATTAATTATTTCTATCAAAATACATTCTTGTATATTTTATTTTCATTTTTTAAAAAATATTGTAAAGTTTCAATAACACAAATTTTAAATTGAAACTCTCATTTTGATAGCTATTAGTGAGAAATATCCATGTGTAATTTAAACATTCTATTTTTTCAGGTTGTAAATTGTAAAAAACAAACTTGAAAATTACACTTGTCATTTTGACAAGTTTTATGTTTCTTAAGTTGTAAAAGCACACAGTATAAAATGCAATTCCAATTTTTACAAGATGGTGTGACTTGAAATTTTTAAAAGTATCACTTAAAAATTACAAATTATGGTTTTGCAAAAAATTAACTTAAATTATCTAAAGTTATCTTTTGTTTAAAAGACTAAGTTTCACTTTGGTGCCCCCCATTGCATGAAGAGACATTACAATTGAACTAAAGAATACCAAAGCATTACATAAATATTTCCAAGTTCCCTCCATGAATATAATATCCAAATATCATGCCCAACTCTTTCATGTTCTTTTACAAACTTGTTCACCTCACCAAGGATGCCATTGTAGTTGTAGATCACACCTTTTTTTATGGAGTTTCTAGATTTTTGCATGTTTTTCAACTAGGCATGAATTTCCTTGATAACAACATATATTTTATGAGATTTTTTGTATAAATATGGTCAATAGGGCATATCCCATATTTATTTGTACTACTAGAGATACTATTCTATATTTTGAGTAACTTTTATACATGTTATAACCTAGAGAATGAGAATAAATTAAAGATTTGCCTTTCTTATCTGAGAAATATTTATGTATACAAGGTTATTTAAATATTTTTGGATGTTTTAATTCTTATTATATTTATTAAATTTCATTTATGGTATTTTATACCATTTTGTAATATTATTTGATTAAAAATAAAGAATTTTGTCCCTTGTATGAAAAATACCATATGTTGCCTTCAATTTCACATTTGCATGAGTTTGTGCTCCTAATAAATTCAATATATCTATCATTTTATTGTGTTAATTCAAGAAATAATTTAAATAAAATATTAAATATTTTGTGTAATCACCATTTTTAGTTTTGCAATTTCATTCTCAAAACTCTTTTCCCAGTCAAACCCTAGTTGAGGAGCAAGATCACTAAGAATACATAGGCTGATACACTAAACTTAGTAGAAGTAATCTAACCTTCTCCAAAGGTTCACCTCAATTAACCAAGGTCCTAATTTTTGGAGATGATCCCATTATATCATTATATTTTTTCACAGCAAGCTATGACATCAAGAATGGGTGCAAAATCTATGTGATTATAGTACCCATTTAGTATATTTGATAAATCATGAATTAGTAGCAAGCCATAAGCTTATAAAATGTCTAATACAAAAATCTCTATGTAATACTATACAAATTTATCTAATCCAATATGGGTGTGTAGATTTATAAATTCTCTAACACATGGGATAGAATAATTATCTAATTGTAGGACTACTCTTTTTGACTTATCTAGATTCAAACCTAGTTTCTTGCATGTAACTGTAGGCATCGCATTGGATAAGGGATCTAAGTCAACCAAAATAAATTGCACATTTTATGAACATTCTAATGATTAAAAAAATATGATACCTCAATATTTTCATTATAAACAACCATGTTTTCATGTGTAGCTTTTGATTTATCCATAAATGACATCCTAGGCAAGGCTTTAATTAGTAACTCTCTTTATTTAGTGATCTAAGCTAGCTTATGAAGGCTGATATTAGCCTTAATCTTTTCATATTTTCAAAAATATTATACCCTCCTCTTATTTGTGGCTTTACACTCTCCAACTAATCATTCCCTTTTGGAGGATGCAAATTATTATTGGCCTTAAGTTCTAGAGGAGTAGTAGCAATATTATTTAGGGGTGTGGAAGTAGTATCATGTTCATTTTTCCTAAAATTGTAATTTGTCCTCTATAATTATTGAAAATTATGGATCTCACTTGTATTTTCCTTAGGTTCATTCTCATCCTCCACTATGAATGGGAATTCATGTGTTTAAAAAATCATGGTTGTGATGGGAGGACCTAGAGTGATAGAAGAAGATGGCTTTGAATGATTTGTAAAACCTTTATGTTTGTCTATTTCCTTCTAAAATATCCCAAAGGTAGTGTACAATTATATGTAGTCTATTTCACCATGATGTGCTATATTATGGACTCGACACCAATTAGGGAGGGATGATTCTAAGATGTTTATCTTTGGCATCTTGTTGGGTGGTTATTGCTCTATATTATTTTTAGTCCTATTAAAAGGCCTATTGTACCTATGAAATGCAAAGTTCTGAATGGAATTTTATCCCATGGTGTTTTTTATTCACTTATACATACTTAAGTATTCAATTCTAATATTTTTCGCCATTTTATAGATAGCATATAATTATACTTTTATAGAATTAGTAGAAATACCTTGTGTGGTAGCATTATTGACTAGTATCAAATATTGGTTCAAATTTTGTTGTTTGGGTATAGACATAATATTTTTAAATAAGATAAGGTGTTGGTTAGGTGGAGAATGGGATAAATCCAATTGAGTGTACACCTAGTTCTGATTGTGAGCCACAACATTCTAATTAGCATTTAGAATTGGGTCGAGGGATGGAAAATTAGGACCAATATGAATTGAGACCAAATATTATGATTAAGGATTTAATTTTTATTAATGTTAATAGATTAAATATAATCTAGTGATAATTATGTAATTTTAGGTGATATATGGATAACAATAATAGTCATAGGGTCTAGGGCATTCCATTACATTTCAAGGGCTAACAACTTAGTGTGTTTATAGGTAGCTTCATGTCAGATGTACATTTTTTTAAATATTGCATTAAAGCCCCAAATTGGTTCATTCAATTTTCTCCTCATACTTGAAAAGTTTTTTTATATGACACTTGTGTTGGTGACTTGTCCAAACTATGCCAAAAAAGTGTTTTAACATTGATTCCAATATGTAATCAACCCTTTTAGGATATAAAGGAATCAATCATAGGAAACATCTTGTAATGTAAAAAGAAAGAGTCTACATGCCACATCCTCATGGTCTACATTAAATATTCCTAAATTATTCTTAAAATCATTTATATGTTCTTTAATAGTCCTACCTCCCAAGGGAGAAAAAGAAGAAACATATTATTTAATATTTTTGGGTAGATCATGCATGTATCTAGGGATGGTAATAGTATAACCAATTAGCTAAGAAATTTAGGAACCAAAGTCTGTTGTGAGCTATTATAATCATACAAAAAATCAAACATATTAAAAATCCCAAGGGAATAATAATACAATGAACCTTAACATATATAATCAAAGGTTGTGTTTGTGAGATTACAATTATACACATATAAAGGGAGATTATGATTATTACATAGAAGAATTCAAATTATCAATAGAATATATGAATAGCTACATTATAATAATACTTATACACAACCAAAATTCTAAGATACGAATTTGATGGATATTATTATAAAATTCACAAGTTTGGAAAAGAAAAATATTTTCAAATCAAGACCAAATTCAAAATAATTTGTAGAATTTCCTATTAATATTAATAGCCAAAATTAGTCTCCCTTTAGGATTGGGAGGATACAAATATATATAGGCTTGGGGAGGGTATGCCTCATCCTATAAGTGAAGTCTAAATATACATCCCCAATAATAAAATTTGGTGTCAAAATCATGTAGAGCATGCATGTATAAAAGTTTATACATAAATAGGATTCCTCAACCAAAATATAATATATATGCCACATAAATTTGGAAATATTAGTCCCAACTTAATTTAAACATGACTATATATATACATACATACATACACACACACACACACACACACACACACACACACACACACACACACACACATATATATATATGTATGTATGTATATATATATATGTATGTATATATATATATATGTGTGTGTGTGTGTGTGTGTGTGTGTGTATATATATATATATAGAGAGAGAGAGATACATACTTAGGGTGATTTTGATGTGTCACCATTAGAAATAGAAATAACTATTGTATCCCCTTGAAGAATCAAAACTAGCCCTATAGGAGTATGAATTACTACATATATAGAAAATTGGGGACCTTATGACAATGTGGAATCACTTGTATCTGATTATGTTCTTGGTACTAACCCTATCATTCACTCTATGGATTTGATTTTCTCAAATAACATATGTGCAATCTTAAAAGCTTTATTGATAATATCAAAATTTAGTAGGGAAGGATTAAATAATTTAATGGCCTAAGTCATAAACCTTGTATGATTTACTTTAGATATCTTAAATTCTGATCAAATGGTTTCAACCATAGTTAGTCTATCTTTGGAAAAAAATTATTGACTATAGAATCTCATCATTAGTTTTGTATATAGTTCCTTCGACTTCCTCAAAGCTATTTATAATTACTTTAAGAAGTGTTTCAAAATTGGACCTATTTACAAGTTACCAAGTAGAGGTTATTAGATCTATTAACCTCATATCCTTTAAAATCTCCAAGGCCTCATTTTCATGGCTTTTAAAATTCCCTATCAAAACTTTCATCTATGTATGTTAGTTAAAGTCACCATCCTTTTTTGGAATTTCATAAGTTAATGCCCATGCAACATCTTGGGAAAAAATTAGATTCAAATGATTGAAAGCACTATTTATTACACAATAAATTTAAAAATTAAGCCTCTTTTTAAACTCTTTTAATTGGTTCTTGAGTTTTATCACCTTCACCCTCTTAGGCTGACTCTCACCCATAGAGACTCAAATATTATTGAAAATGTTATACAATCTTGTGGATACACTCTAGACATTATCTAAAATTTAATGAGGGGCATTTATCATCTATTTTTATAGTATCTTATTTTGTGCTTCCTTATTAAACCTATAAATATCCTTCATATCCTCCATATATGTCTCCATAGAATATAAAAATCCTTTGTATATTATATAGGGTCATTTGGATTCTTTTTAGTATTTTTGTCCAAGGAAAACAAGTTTTATATCTATTCAAAATGTATCTCCTCCCTAGTACTTATGTGCACAACTTTACTCTTTTTAACCCTTTTAATTATGCCACTTTATTTATCAAAATAGGTAGAGAGTATGGTTAGCTAGGTGAAGGCCAAGTTTTGTCTATCATCTCTTCAGCCTTGTATCTCTTTAACCCATTAGGGCATAATAAGTTCCCCTTCTTCTTTATGTTGGCATGGGTCTTCAGAGGTATAGAGTGGAGTAATCATTGGAGCTAGAGTTATTAATATAGGTGTTAATAAATAAATTATTTGAATAGGTAATTGGAGGGAAGGATGAATAATCCTTTTTCATCTCAATGTTTTCCTTTAAGGGGTGACTTCAACCATATATTTAGTTAGGATTGGAGATTTCACAACTATCATTATGGTTGATTGTATGGGTATAAATTGTCAAAATTACATCTCTAATTGCATTGAATATTTTGGGGTGACTGATGTCCCCTATGGATCAAAAATTAGAAAAATAAAACTAAATTCTCAAAATATACTCTCTTTTTAGGATCCATTATTTGGGTTGATGTTGAAAGAATAGACAAATCAATGGAACTAGAAAATGGTGGCCTAGGAAGAACAGGTGGAAAATTTGTAGCTTGAGTATCTAAAATGTTAATAAAATAGTAAAGAGAAAAAACTACCTTATTAATATATTTTGTCTCTTCTTGAGTAAGAATTTACTGGTCTAGTGTTTTAGTTGGATTTTCTTCTTCATGCAAGCTTCCCAAGATCATCGATTTGGCCTTTTCTAGTTGTGCCTCCTCTATTTCATCTTGGTCCTTTTACTCACTTAAACTGTACTTAGGTCTCTTCATTATTTATACATCCCTTCCTCTTCATCCATTGAATAACATAATAGAGATATTATATGTCCATGATCTTCTTCTTTTGCTTCCTTATCAAGGGATCCTCCTAGAGTATCAAGACCCAATGATGACCTTTCCTCCAATTGTTGGATGTTGAAGGATGTAAGGACTCAATTTTTCCTTTTATATGTGACTTTGGGGGAATAGGAGGTGAGGAAGAAGACTAAAATAATTAAGGGACCTTAGTTGAAGGGAGTACCATTGTAGGTTATGGTGAATGAATGAGAAGTGTAAAAATAGTCATGGAGGAAAGAATGGATAACGATAGAACTAGTATGGTAGGGAGTATTTTAGGATATATCCCTTCACTGGTGGTGATGGATAGATATGAAAATATTTGAAGTGATTTAGAGGAAGGAGGAGTATATTTAAGAGATGAGAAGGAACCTTTTTATAAACTTAGGGAGACTTACCTGTGTGACTATAATAAGTAAAAGGAAAGGTCTCCAATATATTTTGCTAATTTGCCTATCCTAAGGAAGTTCATTCATCTCAACTCTAGTGGTTATGACCTTGGTAATATCAACTAAATGTGTGGATACCAAATGAGGACTAAGAAGGCCTATGATAATATCCTTCCTAATCTAGAGGTTTTATTCCCTTTGAATACTAGACTCTCCTTATAATAGATTGGTCTCTTATTTTATAGGAAAGGGAGGTTAGTCTAGTTCTATTGAGTCATATATTATGGATAAGGTCACTTGTGACTCCAAGATTTCTCTACTTCTCTTTACATTTATTATGCTTACTATTTGGTAATCTCTAGGTCATATTAGATGGCCTAGGCAACAATCATTGACATCTAACTATCTCTCATGTAAATATAAACTTTAGAATTGTCTCAAGAATTCATAAAGATAAAAAAAAATCATATTGTTGGTGGCCATATATAATGGTCACCCCATTTTTATCCTTGAGGATTTGAAGAGAGTTTCTAACTCTTACCTTGGGGTCCCATCCTTTTAATTAGGACACCTTTAAATTATAATGGTATTTGACCTTCCTCACCTGATTAAAGTGTGCCCTCACTAAAAATTTAATATGCCTAATGATTTGGGGTATTTTAGTAATAATCCTAATGTTTGAAGCCAAGATCCTCATCTATAATATTATATAACTAGTGGATAATCTCTTGCTCAACCACCTTGTCTAGGATGTGTCACGAAAATACAAGGGAGGTGTTCTTTTTCCCTTAATTATATCATGGTATAATCTAGGTAGTATTATAGTCTCCCATTTGGAGATGCTCCTCAAATTTTTAGATATCCTAGGTATCTAAGTGCCATAAATGGCTTGGTAAACTTGGGTATATACCTCACAAATTTTTGTAAATTTCATTTTTAAATTTATAAACAAATGTCAAATAATAGTCCTCATAAATTATGTTATCCAAGTATTCTATGGATGGCTTCCATATTTCTCCATGATCTGTATGAATTGTCTTAATGACTACATATAATAGATATGACATCATATAAAAAAATTAGTTGGCCTTTCTTTAGGTCTAAATATTTGTTCCTTATATTTTATTGTTTTTGGGAATTAGGTGTTTAATTCCTAAGAAAATAAAGGTCTGAATAAACACAAATCAATAATTAATGTGTCTTAATTATCTTACTAATTTGTGCAAATAGATATGTATTTTATATTTTCAAAAAATAATGAGAAGTGTAGAGAAATCAAACTTAGCTTATTCTAGGTTGAAATGGATGATTTAGAATTTGGAAATTGTTGTGCAAGGATGGTAGACTATCATAAACAAAACCTAGAACTCTATTTCTAGATTGGACAATAGAAATAAAATTAGGGCACCTTGTTATTTGGTGTTATAGTCCACTTTTTGAAACTATTATCCCTCTTCAAAGTTGTTGTCCACTTCTGGTGTTGTTATCCTAATGGTATGTTTTTTTTTGGTTTTTTTCGATAGGCCTATAACACTTTGGCAGTGAAATATCAAAACCTAATTTTGTGTAGAGCTCATTTTGTGTTTGATTCAATATTCAAAACCTTTAAGAGCTCTTGGTAATTGAATTTGAATAGCAAACTTGGGAAATAGAGAATAGGTTAGTGTGTAAAAAATATGCTATCCACACTTCAAACCCCATATGTGAGCATGTTGCCTACATACCAATACTCTAAAGGGGTATCAAGCTAATGTAGAAGTGCTTGGTGAAATTGTGTGATGTATGAAAATAGATGCTAAACTAGAATGTAAATTGGATGACTAGGGACTATTATGAGTGCTTGAATAGGCTTGAATTAGTCTTGTGAGGATATATGCAAAGAATAAGGAAGAGTGATTGAGTGTACTTTATTATATTCTTACTCTTTTCCTATGAATGAGTGCCAACCTTTCTAAATGGAATTTGAATGGCATTTTATATGGAAACTAATGATCATGGGTTAGATGAGCTTGTATTAGGTTGATAGGAAAAAAAATAAGGAATTAGGAAAATCTGACCATTAGAGGTAAAGTTTATAAACATGGATAATAGAGTAAAAAACAATACACCCCTAAATTATGGCACTCCTATCTAAATTGGGTGCTATTTTCCTAGGAAGATGAGCCCTAGGGGAATGGATATGGGTCTGTGAGGGTTGCCTAGGTCTTAAAAAGCTAAGTATAGGAAGCTACAAGTGACTAGGAATTAGTGAAAGTCCAGCAAAAAAGGGTTACATGAGTAAGAAAGAGGACCTATAATCCAATTTCACATTTTATATGATTACATTTACCTCCCCTTTATTCTAGTGGTGTGACAAAGTGAAATACTAAGATAAAGGAAAAATAGAAAGCATAACTAAACTTACCTATAAGGGAAAAGCTAATGAATTTATGTGATATTAGATGTGTGTAGAGAGCACACTATGATATGTGAATCTGTTGTGATGCTAGATTGTTCTAGGTATATGTTGAATCAAGAGTAATATTGTAAATGGATCTGAGTGCTCAATTTCCTAAAATGTGGCTCAAGAATGCAAAGGATATTCCTTTGGCTCCATCATCACCAACTAAGTGAAGTTAATGAATCATTCATGTGCTAATCAATGTCTAGATTGTATGTTGAATCCCTCTGAATAGGTGGCTCAAGAATAAAAAGTCTAACATTTGGCTCCATCATTGCCCCATGAAGTGAAGCTATGAAGTGATATCGATATATAGTAAATGTCATATGAAATGGCTCATGGATCCCATGAAAGTGATATAAATATGACACTATGGCATGGATAGCCAAATATGTGATGGAAACTAGGCCACTCTTGGCCATTTTGAAAGATGAAGATTAGGCTTGTATGAAATCCACTTTAAAATTAATGTACTAGGCTTATATCAAAGTCAACTTAGGAACTCAAGTGATTATAAAACTAAACTTGTATGAAATTTTAACTTGAATGTGATTCTAACCACCTACAGATGGAGTAAGGCATGTAACTATTGAGAATGCATGGAATGAACTAAACTTTGAAATAAAAGAAGATCAATGTGCCACACACATTACCCCTAATCACTAATGTCTAGAACATAGATTATGATCTAAAATTTATGCCAACTACCTAGTCTAAAATTAAAGTGAGAACCATCATGTCATGCATGATAACCCCCTATATCTAAGAAAACTATGCTGAAACTATTGAATCTGAAGGATCTAGAAGTGAAAAAACTATCCCTAAATTGAATTTTTTGTCTATTTATAGAAAACCTAAGTGTTTTATACATGGACAAGAGCACCAAACTATGGACACCCCTTATTTTTGGTGTTACTATCCATTTTTTGTGTTACTATCCATTTTTTGCACTACTATCCATTTTTGGTGCTACTGTTCAGTGTGAAAACTAAATGTTGATATGAGATTGTTCCTATTTTTCTACTCTAATTTTATCAATTTGACCTATGGATTCTATGCTAACTATTTGGATGCTATTGTTTTTATTGTTAGGAAGATTTATCTCTATTACAAATTTCCTATTTGATGCCCCCTATTTTGAGGGTAGGATTGATAAACCTACAATGACTACCCTCAAAATAAAAGAGTCCTATAAGTGTGTTAATCTAAATATATATGTGATATACAAATTGATATTTTGATAATATGTTTCAATATATAATAATGTTTGTACCAAGATATTGTTAGGTTAACAATGGTATGCCTATATAGATGTAACAATGTGAAAACATGTGCAAAATATTGAACTATAATGCAAAATATTATTTTTTAGTTATTATTTGGAGGGATGGAGCATGATTTACATCATGTAATCTAAGAAATTAAATAAAAACCCATGATATGGATCATGGAATTACACACATTTGACAAGCAATAAGCAAAAAAGCATACAAATCAAGAAGCAAGAAGCATACAAGGGTGGCTAAGGGGCCATGCAAACAAGGGACATGGGCACATGTCACTCAAACTAGAAAAAAACATGGAAGGCATGTTCAAATGCCACATACATATATAAGTGAAAGAAGAAAAGTTGGCACAAGGGCCAAAATCATATGAAAGAGTATAAATAAAGGACATTCAAAAATGTCCTAAGGCACACACATGAAGATGAGTAAGAACTAGAAAGTGAAATCACACAAGCTATGCTAATCAAGGAATGAAAGAAGAAGTAAGAACTAAAAGATACAAACACATATAACTAATCAAAGCAAAATGTGAGATTATGCAAAACATGTGTAATACAAGACTAGGTAGATTCTAAGAAATACACAAGTTTTAGATACTAGTGAGATGTTGATATAGTATTTTGTGTAAAATATAAAGTAATATACATCAACATGATAACTCAAAATGTGTGGTATAAAAATGACATAATCTGGATGGTGTAGTCATGTAGAATATTCCCTTAATGGGTGTATATAATTATGTATGTCTCGAATGTAGAAGTAGGAATGCCCCATCTATGGGTAAAATGAAGCAATTAACTAGTTGGATGTCACTACACACACTCAAAGAAGATTAAGTGAAGTATGGTTATGTATAAAATTTACATACAATATCATGAAACAATAAATGTAAGTCCTTGTATGATAGTAGTGATGTAAAGCATGGATGATGCATACAATTGAAACAAAAATGTTTTTGGTATTTTTGTAATCTTTTGAATGTTTTTTGTATTTTGAAGTGTTGTATTTTTTTAATTAAAATATTTATATTATTTACAATAAAGGCAAGAGATAATATGTAAAATCAATGAAAAAAAGAAATGACACTAATTGATGAGTCTTAGATGAGACTCCCTATCATGGTGTCCTGTATCAAATAATGGGATCATGCATGATCATGAGGTATGATGAAGTGTCTAAGATTATGCAACTAAATATATGTAAATTATAACTACTCAAAAATCTCTAAAGTGGATACTAAATGTGGGGTCCACAGATGACTCTAAGAAGTGGATGTAACTATAGGGCTCTTAAGGACCCATCTAAAAGTAGGAGAAGAAGCTTTGTGAATAGGTTTACTTTATGTATCTATATGAGACCAAAATGTAACTGCTATAGGTGTGAATACTATAGATTGAAAATAAAGAATCCTAAAATTGTGGGGGTGTATGAACCCTTTATACTGGTGATGGATGTTGTAACTGTGGCTAGATTAAAAGTGGAAGCTATACTAAAATTGGAGGAGAAGCTAAAATAAGGGGAGAACTGGAGCTGGTGACTAGAAGCTGGTAGATGGTTTTGAAGTGGGGAGTGGTGACTCATAAAGAACTCTACTAATTATAATAACCTAGTTAGCATGAATGAGCTACACATGTCCATGAATTGTGGAAGGTATTGCCCTAATTTTTGAATTTATGGTCGACCAAGTAATATGTCAAAAACTCCTGTGTTGGGAACTATAGTGAATGGTATAGCCACATATGTAGGACCAACCTATAATGGAAGTATTATCTCACCCAATAAACTTTGAATATGCCCACTAAAACCATTGATAACTATTTTTGTCAAAGTGATATCCTACTCTAAATAACCCAAATGTTGTAGTTATGTGAAGGTGAACATATTAAGATTGGAAGCATTGTTAAAGATTACACTATGGGTAGGTTGATTATGAATATGTGTTCTCATAAAAAGTGCATTATAACCTGTATCATCCTAAAAAATATCTTGATATAGAAAATATATCTAAGTCTTTATTGGAGCTCTGGATTCATACACACCTATCATACCCCTTAAAGGATGTGTCTCAACTAAAGATGCTTGGTATGTAGCCAGTGGAGGATATGTATGGTATGTATGATGAACACCTGATGTGTCCTATTTCTCTTGTTTTGAATGTTTTGTAAATGGATTTAAAAACATTTTCAAAAATTTATCTTGTGTTGGATTTATCTTTGGAGGCTCAACTAAAGTGCCCAAATCAAGTAGATTAGCATCTATCAAGTCATGTATCTTATGTCACAAACTGATGCATCTATTTTGGGTGTAGCATAGTGCCCTATAAAAATAACAAAATGCCTACTGATCATATCCTTGTGGAAGAGGATTTTCTAGATCTAATTCTCAAATTAGTGGGAGAGTGATGAAGTTGAATTCTAATAACTATTATAAAACCTTGGCTAGAGAAACTAGGAGATTGGTAAATGCAAATCAAGGAGGTGTTGATAAAACCACATGTTGAGGGGGATATAAAGCCACATTAATTGTTGGTTATTTCTAATTCTTTTTGTCACTAATTTTGACCTTGTATGGGACTTTTCTATTACTCTAGTTTGTTGTGTCTAGAGTATTTGAATACTTGAGTTTGAACATTGATATTAACTTGACTTCTCTTCCCTTAGTGTATGACATAATTTGGTGAAGGAAGAGAATATTTTAAACATAATAGATTCATGCAATGATGGTAGAAGGCTCTAATTTAAGATGTCTTTGAGCTCTTGATTAGCCATGGGGCTAGTTATCTTAGCTAGAATAGTCTTATATCTAAGAACATAATCTATGAGGGGCTCATTTAACCTTTGTTTCTATTCTAAAATTTGTGCATATGAGACCTTATCACCAATGTTGATACTAAAATGTGCTAGGAACATGTTTGTTAAAGGATTGAAAGCTATGACTAACTAATTTGGTAGACTATAAACCTATTTTAGAGCATAATCCTTTAGGCTCCATGGAAATATTTTGGTAAGTATCCAGTCATTGGGTGTATAATCCAAACATGATGCATGGAAATCTATCAAATATGTCTCTATATCACCCTTTGCATCATAAACAATAAGCTTGGGTTGAACAAATCCTTGTGGCAAGGGTGTAGAAGCAATGTGATGTGCCAATGGTGTATGCTGTAAAGCTAAAGAATCCAATGTCTATGTAGGTCTAGTGGTACCTTTCTCAAGATGTTTCACCTTGGATTAAAGAGATCATATCTCTTACACAAGAGATATGACATCAAGAGATAGGGATGTACTAGCTATAGCTAGTGGCATAGAAGAAGGTTGGGTTGCTATAGGGGGTTGTTGAGATATAGTTGCCCCTATAGTGTCATTTGTAATTGGCTACTTTGAATAACTGGAAGACTCAACTTGCTTAGCCTTTTTGATTTCCATGATGGATTGAAAAATTAATTTATGATCTTGAGGTTGTTCCTTAATTCTTTCTCTAAAATTTTGTAAAACTAACTCTTTGTTGAGGACTACTTCATTATCAACAATAGGTGGAAGTGGATTGGTAGTCCAATGTGGTGGAGCATGAGCATCTGAATGTACCTCATCATTGTTTTTTTCATTTTTCTCATGGTTAGAATTATCCTCTTGGAAATTTTTATAATCTATATGTGTAGAATCTATAACAAGTATCTGATTTGGTCATTTATCCATGGTGTATGGTCAAGTTGAAGGAATCTGAGTGAATTCAAGAGGATTGCCACTAAGTCTTGCACTTCATCTTGAGGGAAGATATGTAAGGAACTTAGGTGGTATAAGGAAAACAATTTGGATAATAGTAGCAAAAATTAGCGTGATATAATATAAGCAAGGAACTAGAATATGCATAAAAAGGATATAGGACTCTAAAACATGTAAGGTGATATATTGACAAGAAAAAAGGAGCTAAAATATGTAACTATGGATTTTTCAAAACTATTATTTACAAAATACTATGAACTTTTGAATTTGAAATTTATTTTTTGAGTTTTTATATGTAGCTAAATTTTCAAAAAAATTATGCAAAAATTACTGAAGAATAACTGAGAATGTATTTGATGCAACTAGGGTTTTGTTTGATTTTTTTTCAAAATTAGTGTAGTAATTTGAAAATTTTATAGAAAATTTGTAGTTTTGATTTTGAAAAATTGAGGAAAATTTTGAAAATATTTATAAAATTAACAATATATTTTTCCTAGTGGTTTGAAAGTGTTTTTGTGCAAATATGGCCTAGTATGTGCAAACTAGGGTTTGGGTGAATTTATTAAAAATATTTAAATTAACTTTTAATTTTTAAATTCAGGAAAAATTATGAAAATATTGAAAAAAAAGAAATAATTAACCCTAGGGTTATTAAGGTTTTTGTGTAGAAATTCAAAGTAATTCGGGTTCACCAAATGTTTTATTCTTTTTGGGAATTAGGTGCTTAATTCCTAAGAAAATAAAGGTCTGAGTAAATGTAAATTAGTAATTAATGTGTCTTAATTATATTTCTAATTTGTAAAAATAGATATGTATTTTATATTTTCTAAAAATAACAAGACTTATAGAGAAATCAAACTTAGCTTATTTTGGGTCAAAATAGATGATTCAAGATCTGGAAATTGTTGTGTAGGGATGGTAGACTATCATAAATAGAACCTATAAATCTATTTCTAGATTAGATATTAGAACCAAACTCAAGACACCTTATTACATGGTGTTATAGTCCACTTTCTAGCACTATTATCTCGTTTCAAAGCTATTGTCCATTTTTGACAGTGTTGTCCTAGTGGTTTCATTTTTTTGGGTTTTATTCGATAGACTTATAACACCTTGTCAATAAAATATAAAAACCTAAGTTTTTGTGGATCACATTATATGTCTAATTCAATCTTAAAAACCCTTAGGATCTCCTGTTACTTGAACTTGAATATCAAAATTGGGAAAGAGAGAAGGGGTTAGTGTGTAAAGGATATGTTGGATGCACTTCACACCCCATGTGTGGGCATGTTTCCTACATACCAATACTCTAAAGAGGGATCAAGCTAACATAGTTATCCTATTTGAAGCTTTTGGTACAATTATGTGATGTATACAACTAGATGTGAAATTGGAATGTACTTTGGATGATTAAGGACTGGTATGAGTGCTTAAATAGGCTTAAATTGGTCTTAGAAGGTTGTATGTAGAGAATAGGGAGAGTATTTGAGTGTACTTACTTGTATTATTATTTTTTTCCTATGAATGAGTGATAACCCTTCTAAAATTAATTTTAATATCCTTTTATAGGGAAACTAATGATCATGGGTTAGATGAGCTTGTATTAGGTCAACAGGGAAAAAGATAAAGAATCAATAAAATCTGACCGTTAGAGGTAAAGATAAACTTGGAAAATAGAAATAGAAATATAAAATCCCTAAATTTATATGCTCTTATCTAAATTAATCACTATTTTCCTAGGAGGATGAGCCTTGTTGGAATGGATCTAGGTATGGGAGGGTTGCCTAGGTCCTAAAAAGCTAAGTTTAGGAAGTTACAGGTGAGTGGGAATCAATGAAAGTCTAGCTGAGAAGGGTTGAGTGAGCAAGAAAGAGTACCTATAGGTTAGGTTCTATTATCCATGCCTAAGTCATCCAATTTTTCATTTTATATGATTACACCTTCAATCTAACACTGATAATCTCCCTTAAGGCAATAATTTTATCATAATTTAGGAGAATGTCCAATAATGGGACCCATTCCACCTACACATAAGTAATGATATAAAATCCATATAATCTATTCAAAAGGGTCATGTTTATTCTAATAATAGGCCTAATTTGATTATTCTATTGGAGTAAATTTCTCCCTTAGGGTTCAATAATTGACCCTTCATTAACCACTATTTCAATTTCCCCTCCAAAGTGTTGTGATCAAACCATATATTAGTTGAGACTTAATTATATGTAACCTCAAGCCTTACAATCCTACAATACTTATAAAATTCTCTTTCTAATATATACAACTACATTCTTTCATTTTTTAAGGTAGAAGAAATCCCTAGAACAAGTAACATTAAAGAAAAAATCATGATGAGAATTGATGTAAGGAATTACCTATGGTTTTGTAGCTATATTATGGATCCCCATGGTCTTAAATGGAATCTATTCATCAATGTAATAATTTTCCTCTTGGGATAGATGATCCTATGATGATTATGATTCTATAGACTCCATGACATTCCAAATAGCCGAATAGTAGGGAAACTTGTAGTCCATGGCACTTTTATTGAATATAATGTCTATGTATTTGGTGTTCTTAACAAAAAAATATGTAAAAGGGGCATATATGTGTGATGTTATTGGTTAAGCCATTTAAAAAATCTAGGACTATGTATTTTCTTTGTGAACTATCTAGATACTCCTATATATTTACTAAAACTAGGGCTTTTGGTTGCTTGTTATCTCATAATTAAAATGTAGATTAATGGTGAAGTGACTTGTATTTTATTATATTTCACATATATTACCAAAACATGTTCCTTTAGTGCATAATTAAGGTAGCATAAATGTGAATATTATATTTTTATTTTGTTCCTTTTTGGATTTAAATTTTCTAGTCAGTTTTGGTAAGTTTTTATTTTCTAAATTGAAATTTCTCATCAATTCATGTTTGTCTAATCATATCTTTAAGTTAGATGTAGATATCTTGCTCACCAACCCTTGATTCAATATCAAACTCAATTACCTATACTCTATACATTCATCTCTTTTATCGTGACACTTGTATATTTCTCATTCACATGGGGTCTTCAGACTTATGATATTGTTCTATATGTTCCATGGCTATGAGTTAATAATATTGAGCAACATGGAGTGATCTCAGGGCTATATATTTTCAAAGAATCAACTATTTTAAATTTAAATTGTGTAAATTCTATGGGAGGGCTCTAGTGGCTAGGATGTTGATGTCTAGTATGATCTTGAAGCTACAAAGACTCAGAGACTTGGGATAATGGGGCCTTAGGGCCATTAACTTGATACTTAACCATAATGTTATGAGTTAATAATATTATGCCAAATTTCAATGTCTTATAGATTTAATACTTGAGGTATTTAGGATATTATAACATGGGGCTATTAAGATTTACTTTGGCCTTCTGGGTCCTGGGTTTACAAGTTTTTGACATGGTGTGATCTCGGGGCCCTAAGAACTCAAATGACTTAGAATTTTTCATGAAGTGGACCTTGTTCTAGTCAAATGTGGTTTTCCCAAATGGAAGCCTATAGTAACTTGGATGTTGATAAGGTAAGAATTTTTTGTAAACAATGGATCATTCTAAATAATGTTATAGTGTAATTTCCAAGACCTTAGAGCTCAAAATATTTGGAACTCTTAGTATTTTTAAGAAGGATGAAGGGCTCTGATTAACATGATCCTACCACTTGTCCTACTATTGGAACTCTAAGAACATCATATAATATAATGAATGTAGGGCCTAGACATGGATAATTTTTAATTATTTTCAAATAGTCCTCCAAACATGTGAAAATCATAGAGACACTAATTCATGACATGTTAGTTCTGCTATTCAATAAAAATTAGAGAGTAAATTTCCAAGAAAAATTATAAAAATCTAAGGTTTAAAATGAATCATAATTTTGGGACTTTAGACTTTGAGGATAACCTTAGTATTATGAATATTAAAATAAATATCATGGATTTATAAGGTTCATAATACCTTGAAAGAATATTCAAATAATCAATCTTTCATCAATCTTTCAATCGATAGTCAAAAACAACATGGGAAGTGATAGGGACATATTGGAGCCAACATCCCATTCATAGGTCTAAATCATTAAAATGGTATGGAGGAAACTACATAGAGGGGGTCTTATTGAATTCATTTAGAGGGTCACTAGTAACAATTCAAACATCATCAAGGAATTTGAGGTAGCATGGAATAAGAGAATAGTGGAAATAAGAGGCATAATAATTTATGTAACTGAGGACTTGATAGGAAAATTCATGGCAATGTCATGTGAAGGGGATAAATCCTTCAAAGACTAGATAAAGAATTTATAACTCATTTAGAGTTTTTTAGATCTAATGAGATCATTAAAATAGACAAAAAGGGTTTCCCATGTATAGACCTTCCACAATATGAGCTAGAAGTATGTTTGTAAATTATGAAGTACATAGCCCTCAAAGGTAAGTATACTCTCATATTTTCACATCATTTCCTTCTATTGAATCAATTTTAAGGATTCAAAATTAGTCTTCCATATTTCCATATTAAATCCCTAGAGTGTATGACACTTGCATACCAGATCAATGAAGCCAACATGTGATTCACTAAGGCCTCATTATTCTAATGGTGAAACATGGTAAGACCCTTTAAGGTAATGAAGTCTTACTAGGGGGTATTATAGGGAGGATGCCTCCCTTGAGGAATACCATACCTTGGGATCTCACTATGTATTTCCCAGGTTTCCCCCTGTAAGCTCCATATCCAAGATCTCTATTGGGGATGTTCCCCTAAAACTCACTGTTAGAATGTATAAACTCCTTGTGATAGAGGAAATAAACTCTATAAAGGTAGTAGGTAAAGTTAATACCCCATTTTTTTAGGTGATAAAAATCAATAAGGATCAATTGGAATGGTTTAATAACAAATTACATGAGGAAGGGATGTGCTTAGCAAGGTTAATCTAGGAGTGGAATACCATTAATAAGGAGGCCTCTAAAATGATTCAATCCTTTTCACACTTGGTCAAGGTTGTAGGCACTCCCCAAAATTAGGTCATCGAGGTGGTGGATATTCTTCCCCCATAACTACCCCTAAAATCCCCCTCCAAAAGGATCCTAAATACGAAACATTCATAGAACAAACCCAAAATGATAATGCCAAAGGAGGATGCTAAAGACTTGAGTAATAGAACCCAGGCTAGAATCACCAAGAATAATATGACTGAGTAGATGCAAGATAATAAGACTATTAAGGTACTCATGAAGGGATCCTCTCTCTCTCAGAGTAATTTCTCCTTTTAATTCCCATTTTTTTATCCTCCACTATTGTAGTTAGTTTTTTTTATTTTGATACTCTATCTTTTAGCTTTCATCCCATTGGGCTTGTTATAATTCATCTTACTTTGGTTATACTCTAGTTCTTGGTCCCTATAAAACCATGTCTTTTACCTAATCAAATAAAAAAATAATATTTAAACAATAGCAGGTCCCCATTTATATCCATAAAAAGGGTGGTGTGTGTGTTAGTGCACAACACATATCAATGCTAACATTAATGTCACATGAAGTGTATCTCAATAATCCACTTAAGCTTATACTTCAAATCAAAATAATCCTAAATGTAATAAAATTTTATTTTAAGTGATGAAAACATTTATACCATGAAAGCTTCCACTAATGCTTAAATTACACAAATAGATTGATAAAATGTAGACTAAACCTCAATCCGTTTAATGAGAAATTCAAATGAGAATCCCCCTACCCCAATATATATTATCTTTGTAACCTTATTCTATAACTTCTACTTTATAATAAATTCATTAAAAATATTTAGAATGAACCCTTATTTCCTTATATTTCTAATAATGACATTAGTTTAATTAATCCTGTGATCTATAATAAGGGATCCACTAATCCCACTTTGAATCTTAAGCGATTTTGTAATCTTTATAAGGATTGGATTAATCATAACACCTTTGTTGTTACCAAGATATTATTCAAAACCTTAAAAACTAACTATTTAGAATGGTACAATAAATATAAGTATAGATCCATTACTAGATTATAATACTTAGTTTATGCATTAGTCAAATATTTCAATTCAGTGACTTACCTAAAAATAATCTATCCAACTTTATCAAATGTAAACAAGTATAAGATGAAATGACTCAAGATTTAATTAAACTTTAGAAAGCCTTAGATAACAAATATGAAATTAATATTATAAAATAAAAAATATTCCACCTCTTTATTACCACATTTAATAGTATACTTCAATAAGTTGTTTGCTCTTTCATTTTAAGCTCCTTTGATGAATCCTTAGATCAAGCTAAATGATGGAACCATCTCCTAAGATAATTCAAGCCTTCCAAACCTAATAAAGGAACTCAAATGATTATGAGACATAAAAATATGCATGTTAATGATGATAGTGTCTATGATAAATATGATTCTAGGATAACCATCCATGCAGTTATTCTAGGAAGATCCAACAAAGTGAGTCTCTCCCAACCCATAGTAAGAAGTCACTTCCAAGATCCTCCTCCTCCATTACCTAATGTAAATTTTGATTTCAATCAAAATATTACCCTTTATGATATTAGGAGAGGAATTCTTAGTCCCTTAGATGTGTTTATGATTTAATTCCTATCAACCATTTATATGAAACCCAAGATGTTTTTTGGTTTCATGCTAATTGGGGTAATTTTCATGAAACTTGAAAGAAATGTAAGAACTTAGAATCTGAGTTTCTCCTTGGTTGAAAATTTGATCATAAATCCATGACAATGGAAAACCACCAAGCCCATAATAAGGTTGATATGATTAATGATTATAAATTTAAACATGAAGCTCTTAACAAAGCTAATGCTCACCTTTTAATCTATACTAGCCTCTTTTCTAATAAAACTTAAAATAACTAAGATAACAATTAACATCAAACTTATTCTCAACCATCCACCAATGTTATTGAAACCATATTTAAACCTAACTCTTATAATGATGAGGTTATTTAATTTATTGATCCTCATCCTCTTATGTCTTACATACCTGCTCTATCTTATAAACCATTTTAGACTTATCTTTCACATCACTTTTTAGTTGTTGCATTTGTAAAAATAATTAATTTTGAATTTCTATTAAATATAATTTTATTGGAATCTAGATATAGTTTGATTTTGATTCAAATTTATCAACCAACCTTATGTAGTTTCATGTGTTTGTAACTATTTCAAAAAACATAATATAATTTCTTATTGATTATACTATACTAGACAAAATAATATAGTCTTTTATTCCAAGTTTTAATCAAATTATATCATCTATATCGATAAAATTTGTTTATATTGCCAAATGTGTTTCAATTGTATCAACCAACTTGATACGTTCCCAATTCTAATCCTATAGTAAGAGTCAAAATGAAATAGTCTATATTTTTTGCCTCTTTGTCAAGAAATGCATTGGCCAGGTCAATAAATCTACCTCATCCTAGCTCTATTACATCAAAAATATGATTCAATACACTTTATCTCAAAATAAAGTAAAACCAATTTTAGATTCATCTACATTCATACTTGATTAGTTTTAAAAATCATTATCTACTTTAAGTCATGCTCATCTCATATTAAATTTGATGAGTAAATCTTATAGAAGATATTTATAGATTTCAATCTAAAATTCCATTTCTTGAGCTTATGATAACTTATCCAAAACTTATAAACTTCCTTATGTAAATATTGTTTGACATGAACATTCCATAGCCACCACCTATAAGGCAAGAAGCTACCTTTATTGGGTCTGAGTTAAGTATCATGAAATAATGTGAATATATGTATATCCATATTTATTTCAAAATTTATATGACCTCATATATAAACTTAATTATTTCATATATGATCCTTGATGAAATACTTATTTTTAGGGATGACCCTCCTTTGTTTACTAGTATTCAAATAGGTGATAACCTATTGAAGTGATCCTTGATTGACGAAGGTTATGTAACTTGTATCACCTATTTAGAGTTCATAAAATCCTTAATATATTATAAATTAAAAATTAATTATAATTATAACATGTGTCAATGATATAAATAAATAAAAATTATTCCATTTATAATGTGTTTATCTTATAATCAAGGTATTACATGTTTTGGATAATGTGAAGGTTATGATCTTTAAAAAATTTCTTTCTTATAATTTTTTTCTTGGCCATCTTTGGACTCATTACGTGAGGGAATTAACCTATTCCACATGCCATTTCTTTAAATTTACTTACATGGGTGTTATATAAAAGGTAAAAGGTGATACCAACCCTTGAAATTTAGAAACATTTAAAGAATGAAATGTATATAAACTACCTACCAATGAACCTTTACCTAGTATCCCATTTTATGAGTACCAAGATTTTAAGTATCTCATCAAGTCAAAAATAGGTTATAGTAGTCATCCTAATCTTATGGGGAACATCCCACTAAACCTCTTATATTATAATGATGGTGAAATCTATGATATTAACTTGAAAAAAAAAACATTATATCCTTCTTCCTCTTATTATCACTTGATTAAAACTTACTTTATGAACCCATTCTTTCAAAAGTTCAATTGACAAGTTTCTCACTTCTATACATCCCCGTTCTCTCAAAAGGCCAACTGAAAAGTTTATGCTTCTATGATAATTCCTAAGAATACACTTTATGATAGATATTAAGGAAACATAATGGTATATTCCCTCTATCTGGATCTCCCCACTCTTTATTGTGATGACAAATATGTGTTTTATTACCCTTACATGTTTGCATATGTACAAGACAAGGATACATAAATCCTACATTTTTCCTCCCTTTAATGATATTTTAAAAAAAAATTCCTTTAGTATTAACATAGAATGGATTCTTCATCCTGACACTTCTACTTATTTATATATTCCTAACATGGTTCTTTCTTCATTTTTTTTTGCCAAAACTAACATCTATCTAGTTTTGGGCACTATTACACTAGGTACACCTAACCCTTTTAATGATTTGGATGATATAAAGGTTTTTAAGGTTTTTAGTTTTGATATGCATCTATGTAAAATGTAATTATGGTATCATTTATATGATTAGGTATCCTAGTATTAACAACATCACTTCTCTCTAGATATTTTATTAGGGACGATGCCCACCAAAATCAAATGAAGGGTTATTTTTTGAATTTCATGTCTTAAACCATTCAAATAATGAGTGTATAGCCTATAAAATATTTATATCACAACCTATATTGTAATACCATGATCCTACCATGGATAATCAACCACCATATTCATCTACTCCTAGTAACTCTTATTGTTTCAATAGGACTAGTAAACATTCTTCCAATAATAATTATATGTACTTCATCTTGATGTAGCTAAATCCCATATATATTTAAACATGTCACCTTTTGAGGTTACATATACATATATACATAATAATAAGGAGGTGTATTAACTTTTGCATGAATGTTCTAGACATTACATAGATAGATGTAGAGATATTCAATAGTATTTTTGATTTTTTTCAAAGGCCCAATCCTTAATATCTTCAATTGTATTATCATGGCCCATATAGGATAAAGGAAAATGATATCATATGTACATAACCACATCTTCAAATATAATTTTTTTCCCATAGACTTCATGAGTGTCATCTCCTCTTGTCTATTTTATTCTCATTATGAGGACCCATGTCCTTATTCTAGTGCAACTAGTTTTTATCTAAAGATAATTCACAAGTAATTCTTTGAAAAACTCATATAAAATGTATAAGAGACTATTTTTTGAGTTATGTTTATTTCTAAATGATATTTAATTTAAGTTATTGATAATTTTTATAGATATATTTCATATTATGTATGAGCAAATACCTCATATATAATATTATTCATTTCACATTGTATCACATGATTTGATTTCATATTATCATCTTTAGCATGCATGATGTTCATTTTATAAATATTTATTTTAACATGATATTTATATTTCAACACTTTAATTTATCAATATAATTTTTACTTAACACATTTATTTCATCTTACAGTCAACCATTGTCATATTTGTAAATCTTTGGTATATTTTTACTTCCCTTATTTTGAGATGTTTTATTTCACTTAAAATTGTCCTTAGTTTTCATTTTGAATATTTCATATCACCTTTAGGTTTTTCATACTCCATTTTATTCATTTTGTGATGTCTTGGTATTTTATTTTATTTCACAACTTTACTTTCTCATAGTTAGCCTTTATTTCCCTTGTTTATATTTGGTATCTTTTTCCACCCTCCTTATTTTTGAATGATTTATCTCATTAGTGCTTGTGATAGACCCCTTGTAGATTTTTACAGAATCCTTAGTGATATTATTTCCATTATAATAGTGTTTCACTTATTATGGTTTCCATTTCTATAATTTTACCTACAATTTCATGTTCTATTTAATCCCCTCTTTTTTCATGGTCACTTCTAAAGATAAATTACCACTTCATATGGTTAGTTATTATCATATCCTCATCATGTCACAATTTTACATGGATAGATATTGTGTAATCAACATATTTCCCTCTCTTTTCACTCATGTCACACTCTAATCAATTTAAAGATTTCACTCTTCTCTAAAATTCAAGTTTTGATGTCTCTAGGCATATGTCTTTAGGTTCTCCTCTTTAGTATATAGGTGTACTCTCTCTTGTATTATTCATCTCTAAAACCCATATTTTTTTTAAAAAATTCATATGAAAAATATAAAATTAAAAAAAACCAAAATACATATCTAAAGGAAATGAAATGTTTAAAGGAAAAATATATAAAAAGTCATATCAAAAAGAGAGGCATGATATGTTTTTGGAATACCCCTATTATAGTCAAAGATAAAACTCCAAAATTGGTCCATTGATATATCTAAGGTCAATTGAGGCATGTTAGGAAAACTTTTTTGCATGGGAGGTCCCTATCACATATCCATATATATAAATTCTGGTGCCACCTACTCTATCATTCAAGTACACAATATTCATAATAGATTAATGGTTTTGTAAGGGGTCATGAGGAACATGGAACACATTTTGAGAAGGTAGGATCCATTTTAATCTTAATTAATCTATCCTTCATCAAAATATTTTAATACTTCACTTCTTATCCTAAGTTTTAGCTTTCTATGTGGGTTTATCTAGGTCATTGATGTTAGAATCTCTTAGGCTTACCTACTTGATTATATGTCTTTTCTCCACTAAGGATTTATATATCAACCTTTCATAACCTTCATTCCTTACATGTCTATTTTTTTAATATACCCTTGATTTATATTACTCTTATTTTATCACATTCCTCTTCTTGATGTTCCCATTTCCTATCTATTTGATTTGTATTTGACTCATGACTTTCATTTTTGACACCAATTAACTTACTAATTTTTTATTTGAATTGTAAGAAATTTTAGAGTAAAATAGGGCATTCATAAAAAAATCAGGTCACCTTTCATGTCCACACCATGTCTATCATCACATTTATGTCTATAAATGGTTATATCTTCCTACATTTTTTGTTTTGGTAACCAAGGGTGTCCCACAACATTTATGGCATGGTATTTTCACCATGTTGGACCTAGTGACCTAGAACACACTTATGCATGCTATTGCAGGGTGATTCCAATGGACTAATCCCTTGGACGTATGCGAGTTCCCTACTTGATGCTCATCAATCAATCAAGGTTTGAACTTGTGACCTTGTGGTCACCGTTGTAATGGCTTACCATTGAGGTATAACCATGGGGGATCTATCTTTTTACATTTATCATTATAAAAAACATTTATTTTGAGTTCCAATCATTTTATTCTTTACTTTTTTATCACACATCCTTGTTTGATTTTAATTTTCGTTTCTCTTACATATGATATTTATAAAAAAAATCCCCCTTTGTCAAATTTATTTTTTCACTTACCATACATTTGATGACATTTTTAATTACCTTTATATTCTTATTTTATTATATATTACATTTTATTAAGTTGTATATTTCTATTTATAGTTATTTTTCACATTTTATTTTTTCTTATCTTACATTATGATGTGATTCATGACATATTTCTCAAAATGTTTTACATATCTTATGTTTTTACTTAAGATATTCATCTTGAATACATTTGGTATGTTTTACATTTAATTTTTATTTCACATTTTTTTTTGATATTTCTATTTAATTACTTAAGATGCCATTTTTACACTTTAGTTTTTGTTTTTTTATCATACATTTCTCACATTTTCTATAAAATAATAAAACATACATAACATTATAACTTCCTCATAACATGATATTATAATAATAATACATGTTAATTTTAAAAGGTCATGTATAAAAAAGGGATCAAAACCAATGATGTTTGTGTGTGTGTGTGTGTTAATTATTTATTACAATAGTATAAAACATATCCATCTATATTTATAGATAACATTCATCCTCATATGGGAGAGTCACCAAGTTTCCCAAGTAAATTGAGGATCTATCCACGTTTAGAAACATATTAATTTTATGATAATGAGATAAACACCATATTATATCCCCATATCCCATGGATATATCCATCTATAACTCATGAATCCTAATCATTATCTCACTCTTGTGTTGTGAACTAGCTAAAAAAACATCCATCTATGTATCAATCTTCATGGCTAAGGTAGCCTATGCATTACCACATGATTCCATTATGTAACACTGATTATTTTTTTAATATATCCTAAGTATTATAAATATAATTATCTCACCATTGTATTTCCCATGCATCATCCCATACCAACATAAATTAGCTAGCATACTCACTAGCAAAATGTGCTTGGGATCTGTTATGGTTGTGGTATCATGTTCATGTTTCACATCATGTATGATATCATGGTGTGAGGTCTCCACCATATATTTACACTATTAAATATCTACTATATAATCTATAAAATAAAATTAAAAAACACTAGATATTCATTTATATGAAATATTTAATTAAACATATCACTAGTGATTAGCATGTATATCTATAAGAATAGAAGAATAAAGTGATAGTCAATACATATAAAAATTTATGATGATTATGGGAATATATAAAAAAATGTCTCGCATATTCCATAAATTTAATAATATCCCTATCATCTTAGTGTAGACTTAGTGCAACTCCCATATATCTCTTATGTAAAATGTTAGGACCTGACACCCCATTGGTATCATGTATACTCAAACAACCCATCTATCCCATATCGGTGGTTAAAAATCTATTATAGGTGTATTTGGATAACATATTACCTAATTGTACACCCTCTTCTCCCTCTTTATGGGGCAAGATGATGTCTCAATATTTGGACATTATCTAGCACTACTTGTCCTCTTACTTATCACAACTCCCTTGAGTGACTCACCTAATGGGATGAGACCAGTAGTGGTCTTATTACATGTGTATGTATAGATTTTAATATGACACAATTTCATGAGTGAGGATCAAAAAACTGTGTTTAGTATTTGATGATCATTATCATCACATGTGCTTATACTATGGATGTTCATGAACATCATCAATTCATGTTACCTTGGTATAATGTGTGTATTGTTTATTTTTTGTTTAAAATATATATAGATACTATAAAGGGATATGTTTTACCACATGATATTTATCTCTTTTATTACTTGAGGTAGGCTGTCTCTAATCTGATGTGATATTCTTGATAGCCTATAAACATAGAATCACTCATATACACAATGTAAAAAGTGTAATATAACCTAGTGGCTATTATCCTTAGGTGATTATATTATCAGATTTATGTACAAGATGCACTTAGATTACAACTCCACTAGCATACATTATACATTACTTTAACACAAACAAACACAAGGTTATAATTAATAATGGAACCACACCATCTAACTTATGACACAAAACACACATGGTCACCAAGCTGATGATGACCTTTAAAATATTATGAATGCTTGACACATAGATAGTGAAGAGTCTAATGATAAACTTTCACTTATTATACTAGTCTAGAACTATGGCATATTGGGCTAGCTCCTCAAAATTTGTTATATATTTAGACTATTGAAAAATTGTAGGAGTTCCCTTGATATGTAGCTCTAGTATCTCATTTTATAATAGAGTTTTTTATATAAATTTGTAATTTCATTTAATTTTATAGATCTACTTATCTATATTCCATATTGGCACCCTATATCATCTATAACACACACAACCTCATTAGTATTGCTGAAAATATAAGTTAAGGTATGTATATATATTTACTTGTAGTTCTTTTATATTTTCATTTTGTTTTGATATGTATGTTTCCCAAAGCAACATCCCACATTACACTATTCTTACATTCAATGTGATTTTAGTGGGGTATATGTATAGACATGGTGTATTTAATCTTTATCACTTTACTAAAATTTTATCTTACAAGGGATTATTAACATGTCAATCTCCCCGAGTGCATGTCTTAGGGAGAGTACCATGAATTGGAAGGGATAAAATTTAGGAACTTTATAAGATATTTTTTCATATTTTCCTATCATACCTTCATTAATATCAATATAAAATCCTATAAGTCTCTCTACATATTACCTATCTAAATAAAAAAATGTATAGCCTCCCTTTATTACAACTATCTCAACCTAAATAATACAACATGTTTCATGCCCATCTTTCATTGTACTAAATTGGCTAGGCCAATATAGTTCTAATTTTGTCCATGTATTATTTATTGTATTAGACTATATGATATAGTTCAAATTTCTCTAACATCCCTTTTGATTATATCTCCATGAGTGATATTGGTGGCTTAGAGTTCATGGTTATCTATGGGTTTGGATTTATATATAGAGGGTCCATATTTATCATTTCAAACTCATACAACACTTTTATGTTATGTTTTTCATTTACCTTTATACTCTTAAGTATTAAAAAGAGAAGATATTCGTTAAATTATTATTCATGGATGTAAAGTCTTGTTTAAGGTATTTAAAGCTCAATAGGATAAGTATAATAAATAATGTACATATAGAATTTTTGTTCCCAAATAGGGATACATAGGTCATCATATTTCCATTTGAGGCCTTCAATGTACAACATATCTTAAAAAGTGAAAGTAGAGCCAATCAACATGATTATGTGCTAAAAATTAAATCATAAGTTATGTCTCTATCCCTATTATATTTCCTTTATTTGGTTAATAGATATACCTTATTTGCCTATTATTATAGTATCATGTATTTTGTTTTCCTTTCATATTTATCCTTAGACAATATAAGTTTGTATAACTATAGGGATTCTGGGTTTTCTATTATGACCCTAGGTTGCATATATCTTGGTTGGCCATTTCCCCATTTTACCATAATGATATTTGAGTATTTGTATTTATCTTCATCTAAGTTTTCCTTGTTTGTCAGTTCATTGTTTTCATTATCCTAATTATGTCTTTAATATACCCTTTTATTAACATTGATATATTATTTATTTATCTTTGGAGCTGGTTAGAACCATACCTGATATTATAGGCATGGGAGTTAAAACCCTATACCCTTGAAAAAGAATTTGGATTACCATATTTTAAATCTATAGCCACCCTAAGCAGTGTTTCTATGTATTCCACATATACAAAGGCTATATGTTATATACCTCTTATTTGTTTCCTAGTCCATAATGATAAATAGAATCATTACATTGATCATCCTAACCCACACATATAGTTTAAAAAGTTTATCTATGGAGTCAGATTTATATAACATATTTTTAAAAAATATTCCTTATCCTTTTGTTATTTACATTTCTTAGTCTAGTTTAAATCACTGCATATGGACTTGTTTCTCATTATATACTATTAAAAAAAATATGAATTGTGTATTTTTATTCATGTATGCTTATATTTATTTAATTATACTTAGTTTATTCCATATTTTTATTAGAACTATAATTAGGTTAAATAAATAATGATATGAATTATGGACACACACAATAGATATGTGGTTAAGAATAGATAATTAAGTACTTACATCCTATAGTTTTCAATCTCTATGTATACATAATTAAAGAAGGTAAAGTTTCATTTATTTAAATAACCTAAAGGATTGTAGATTGCACTAATTTTATTTTGGATTAATATATTTATATAATCATCTAAAAATGACACTTGAGTGATAAGAGTGTCACTTGAGACCACCCATTCCTAGCTTAGATTTAGACCTATATTAGGGCCTATTTAGACACTTATCTAGCTTTTATGTGGGCCACACACTTCCCTAGACATTTAAAAATTAGTCCCAAATGCTTCCTTAGGCATCCAAGCCCCTAGTACCTCAAATTATACCACCAATACACTAGCACCATAAGTGGCCACTAGTGCCACAATGCTATTATCCTATTTGGGTGTTATTCTCCTTTTCCCTGTATTTAGCTCCAATAGATATCATTTCAATTCCTAAAGCACCTAGGACTAACCTAGACCTAACTCAAAACATGCACAAACACTAGATCAATTTATATACATGAATTTTATCCCTTTATCCACTACATGTAAATCATATGAAAATACACACAAACAAGCTTAGAAAACATTATGCATAATGAAGGTTATCAATCCCTAGTCCAACCTAATTTTACATATAGTTATATAAAACCCTCTTAATATCAGAATACAAAAATTTATAGTCTCAAACCTCACTTAAAACACTCAAAATATCATTCATACTAGCTTCACTTGTATTTTCACCAAAACTTAGGTGGCAAGAACTACATCATTATTATCCCCTCCTCAAAGTATTGGTATGTAGGAAATTCTCATCATATTAGGGTGTTAAAGATGTCTAACCTAGCCAACTAATACCACATGTTTAATACTTGTGACAAGTTAAATTGCCTAATCACATGTAGGTCTAGGGTTTTCATACAAAATCAATCACAATAGGTCATAAATAGTGGATCAGGGTTTGTCCACATAGGAATAGGCTTGGTAGACTAAGACATAGGTGTTCCCTAAAGCTCAAAATTGTTCCTACATAGAGGATGCTATCACAATAAGTAGACACTAGTGCCTAAATAATATTTTCCATGGTATGGAACTATTTTTATGGAGGGTTTTTGACACATGGATCCTATTTGTGACACTTGGACCAACTCTTGTACCAGTTTTCAACCTCTAGATCCTATTTTAAGTAGTTTCTAACTATGTATTCATTTGTATCATTAATTGATATTAATATAAATATTAGTTTAACTTATTTATTTCACAAGTTAGTGGTTGTATTTATTACATATTTAATACCCTAATTTACTATACTTAAACCCTTTAACAACCTAGGGCTTACACTCCATAAACCCTTAAAAAATTAATTTACTTGGTAAACCTGACTTGCTTTGAATGCTACCCAAACCCTAGACCTAAATGATATTATGGATTATACCCTTATTTTTACTATTTTAGAAACAATATTTCATTTTATTTGTTATATGCCATCTTAAAAACTTATATCTTTTCCTTTAATAAGAAGTGTCAGGCTTAGTGGCAATCCTATTGAGCATACTTAGATTCCTTTCATTTAACCTTATATCATGGACAAAGGACCAATTACAAATCCCATAATTGATCTTTCACACCATAATTATGTGGACTTAAATTATAATGCATCTAAAGATGATAAATACAATCAAGATCAAAATGATACACAAGATGGTAATCACGACACTCTCCCCTTATTTAACAATGAAAATCTTATAGTCAATAAAGATGATATTTTACATAGTTTCAGAGATAAAATTCTAGAACATCCCCATGATCATGCATAGATTCTACAAGCCATAATGGAAATAAATAAAATATAAAATAATGGTCAATCTTCCACTCTCCCAGATAAAAATATTGTTAAACCTACTTTGGGGGAAACTCAACTTGTAAAACAACCTATTTTAACTTGAAAACCTTTAAAAATGGAAACACCTCATATGGCTAGTTCCTCATCTCTATATGTACAATACCTTATGTATGATATCCATGATCTATAGGCTAAGGTGTTACATATTTAACATGGTGCTACTAGGCCATCACATGCCTTGGATTCTCATGCTCTTTTACAAATACCTTTGATAAAAAACCATAGATAACTCATTTTCCATCTAGATCTATGGAACCTAAGCTTACTTTTTATGTGGTAAGGGTTAGCCATAGCACCATCCATGATATTTTCACACAACATGTTTGGACTATGTGTCGAATGATTGGCTCCTTAGTAAGTTATTCCCACATAATATAAAGGACTATGATTTACAATGGTTCTATGATATTCTAAATTAGTCCATCATGGCATTAAATCCATTGGTAAATATGTTTTTCACACACTTTTCAATCAACATCAGTGATAAGTTTTCATATACTCAAGTGGCTCAACTTAAATAAAAATATGTCTTGTGATATATAACTATATTGGCAAAGATAACCACCCCCATGGTAAATAAATAACTCCAAAAAATATTCAAATAAAGTCTACTACTGTAATTGCATGAGGCTATATTATTTAATACATTTATAACATTCATATATTTATGCCAAAAGGGAAGTCGAGCTTTTCTCTATGGGAAAACTAAAGTACATAACTAGATCAAATTAAACTAGTAAGAGTTTTTATAAACCTCCATACAAGGCAAAACCTAGTAAAAACAATAATAATCAAAAGGCCACAATTAATGTATCTTTAGATCCACTTCCTTGCTTAGTTTTATTAGCTACTCCATAGAGATTTTATATAAATCTTCTAGAATCACTGACATGTGTTTTATAGTAGCTCTTGGAATGAAATTTCATATCTCTCCATCCCATAAAATAGGTTGATATGACTAGGACTCTTGTAAGGAGCTATGATTCCAATGCATTTTATGCATATGACATGGCACTAGGCCATATTATGAATAGATGCATTAGTTTGAGATATAAGATACATGATTTGATAGAGGCCAATATCATTGATGTGGGAAAAATTACAAAGACACCTAAAGTTTTACCAAAAGAAGCTAAGGAATTGAAAATATATTTGGATCCATTTAAAAATATATATAACTAATGAGGTAGGAGGCACTTTCGATGTTCACTACACATATCAGGCTAATCCACCACTAGCATCCTATTATACTATAATAGAGGACACTCACCCCATACATAATATCATTGGGGTATATCATACTATAGTTTTAGTTAAACCTATCATCAATTTATTAGAGTAGGATATTTTTTATGATAATTCATATTTAGATGCACTCTTTGTATGATACTACATTGATCATCATCCTATTCAAAGTGTCATGGTTGAAAATGGATCAAGTATCAACATGTGTACCATTAAATTTATACAACATTTGGGTTATTCAGATCAAATAATTTATGTGATTAAAACATTTATTCATGGTTTTAGTTTCCACATTTAGAGATCTATTAAAGAGATCATTCTCCCATTACAAGTTAGGCTAGTAAATGTGGCCACTAGGTTCGTAGGTGTACCTAGTGTAGGCCAATTTGACATGTTATTATTTAGGACATGGATAAAATATCTCCAATCCATTCCATCTATATTACATATATTCATTAATTATATACATTCTAATTAGGTGGATAGATTTGAGGGCTTTCCAAATGAGTATCCTTTAGCTATCCCATAGGTAGTTACACAAAAGTCACCAATTACAGTTTTGAGTACATGTTCTATTAGTAGACCACAAATTTTAGTTTATCCACTAGTGAAGGTGAGGTATAATTATAAAAATTTACCACATATTAATACTCTCCCATGATGACCCTTATTATAAACACCCTTGCATCAAAGACATGTTATATATTCTAGAGAGCCTCTCCCTACCCCTTTGATTTTGAGATCAATGTTATTGAGTTCCTAGGGTTCTCAGCACAAAGCATCCACATTAGATACAAAATATTATACCATATGGGTCCCTAATAACCCTATATTTCATAGGCTAATTCATATCATTTCATACGTTCGTAGTATAGTTCACAGGATAATTCATTTAGCTAATCATATTCCTAGCCCTACTCCATAAGAAGTGTCAGATATATATCACTAGCATAGTTAGTTCCTAGACCACATATACCTTTTCACATAACATGCATGATCATTTTTATTTTATTTTATATAGGATATCTTGATAGTTAGTTTATCATGATACTCATTGGTTAGTATATTCTTCCTTGATTTCACATATACTCCTTTATTTTTGCTCCTTGTATATAGTTTCATTTTCATTTTTATTATACATAGATTATATCCAAAAAATACAAAAACATTATAATATGTAAAAAATAGAAAATCATTCAAATATTTTCTCAAAAAATACAAATTATAGATTGTATGCATTTACATGTTTACATTTATTATACTTTCTAAGTATTATGTATTATATCTATGTTATTGTCAATAGTTTTATCATACATACATGCTTCACTTGTTATTTTCAAGTGTTTGTAGATGATTACAGGACCTAGGTGCACCACACAGATCTATATTTATTACTATCTACCCACTAGGTGCATATACACAGATACACATATTCCTCATTTGATATATTTACCCATTTGGGGTCATCTTATACATAGTTTTGATTGCTGAGTTACACCTTTCTAAACTCTATATCAAAGATTTAACATTGTTTATATCTTGATATTGGTCATCCTACAGTACTTATATTTATTTACAACTAATACTACTATAGACTCAATTTCTATACATTTTTTCTATTATATATATTTATGATATATGTTTATGCATACTTTCATTTATAGCTTTACCAGTTTAGACTTGATTGTGTTTTTATTATTATACATCTACTTGAGGGCAATTGAATTTGCCATTGTTATACGACTCTATGCAAATTCATTTAATTATATATGTGCTTTGGACATGTGCCTATGTCCTTATATTTTCCTTCCTAATTATTTATGTAGACATTTTAAACACATCCTTCCATGTGGCTCTAAACCAAATTTATTGCTCTTTGTGTATGTGTACATTTGTACATGTCATTGTATGTATTGATTTCTCAAATATAGTGACATGTGGCCATATCCCTTATATTTTGGCCTCTTGTCCTACTTTGCATTCCTTAGGTCTGTTGTATGTATGCTTTAATAAATATGTCATGGCCATGAAACTTTTCTCTTTTTTGTTACACACTCCAATTTTTAGATTCTATGTGGGACCTCGTGCATATCCCCTTCCTTCCTAGGTGCTTTAATGGATATCATGCCCCATCCCATAGGTAGTTACTAAGTTTATTACTTATATTTTTTACTCATACACATGTTTACATTGTTATATCCATCTTGATATCCTTTTGGATGATAGATCTAACATACATCATACATTACCAACTAATTGTTAGATTATCTTGCATTCTAATGTCATGTATATATATTATATTGGTTTACTTTGTTAATATAATATATGCTCAAGATAACACATATCATTTAGAGCTTTTTATTTTGAAGATAGTTCTTTCATAGGGTCAATAACTAACCCTAAAAATATGGAGCATTCACAAAGGTTTGTCATAAATATTAGGCCATCTAAATGCACTCATATTATATTTTCTAACACACATGCACATAATATAGAGCTTAATTTTAGGAAAACATAGTGTAAAATAGTTAGATAGAGATCAGACATAATTGGTAAAAAAATAGCATAGTATGACACTAGTGCCACAATTACACTATCCAAGGTATGACACTATTATCCAGTAGCCCCAAAAATAGAAAAATATAGATTTTCCATAAAGGCATAGAAGTTATAGTCTAGGTTTACACATATTTAGTTATATATTACCAGTGTTTCTTTGGTTTTGAATAAAATCATACCAATTTGACTAGATTATGGGTATCATGCATAGCATGAACACTTACATTTTAGTTTCAGATACTTAAATATAAATTATTACAACCCTGATCCATAATTCATATGCTTAGATATCATATTTGGGGCATATTCATGGCATATTATTTCTATATGATCAATTATGCACCAACTAATTGGATGGAATGGAAAACTCTATGTCATTATCTACATCATACACACTAGACACCATGTTCCAAGTAATACACTATATTTATGCTTTACTTCATCTACATTAGTTAACATTAACTTTTAGTCCCTGAGTAACATATCTACATGCTTGAGGGGGCCCCTAGGTCGATGTTCATTCCAAAGTTTCTGAGTGGCCATAGAGCCATTATATATAGTTTTAGTTATAATTATATAGATTGAATGACATTATTAAATTAAGTTACTGATGCATCTAATACACATGGGTAGGCAATGATGGAGTCATAGTCTACTTGAATTCATGAGCCACTTACATATGAGGGTTGGACAAGCCATCAATCCAATCCAAGATATTCATAGGTCATGATTCACCAAGGAGGGGTGGGAAATAATGGATTTAAAACTAGATTGAGTTTTTGAACTACCCACACATGGGGATTGATCAAGTTATTAGCTCAATCCAAGATATTCACTTATTTGATCAATATCTAGATGTACACACACAAGATGTCACCAAGTTATGCATTGGTTCATGTACCCAGTGAGATGTATTCATTCCTTTCCTCTCTCTTATCTCTTTACTCAATTTTGTATTTATTTTCATATCTCTTAATTAAGTCTCAATCCATGCAAATTTAATTTTTAAGACACACAATATATCATGTTTCACATACTCAGATCTAAACTCAAGGACTCTACCTCACAGGTAAGTCTAGGTATGCTTCTTTTTATTTTAGCCTAATCATTTCACTTTGTTGCATTTATAGAATAAATGGGGGTAAATGTAATATCCAAAAATGAAACTTGAGTTCCAAGAGTGTTATTTAAGACCACCCATTCCTATCTTAACCCTATACCTATCTTAGGGCCTATTTAGACACTTATCCAGCTTTTGTGTGGGCCACACACCTCTTTAGACATCAAAAAAATAGTCCCAGACCCTTCCTTAGGAATTTAATTCCATAGTGCCTAAAGTTGTGCCACCTAGACACTAGTGGCATAAGTGGACACTAGCACCACATTGTTATTGTCCTATTTGGGTGTTATTACCTTTTTCCCTCTTTTATCTCCAATTTATATCTTTTTAGTTCCTAAAGTAGCTAGGGTCAGCATAAACCTATTTAAAACCATGCACAAACACCAAATAATTATATATACATGAATTTTATCCCTTTATCCACTAGATGGAAATTAGATGCAAATACACACAAATAAACTTGGAATAAGTTGTGCATAATCAAGGTTATTAATTATTATTCTTCCATACTTATGCATATAGTCATCTACAACCCTCCTAAGCTTAAAATACATATATTTATAGTCTCAATCCTCACTCAAAGGACTATAACTAAAATTCATATTAGATTCACTTTCACTTGCACTAGTAATTAGGTTGGGATAACTACATCAAGATTGATCCTTCCTCAAAGTATTGGTATGTAGGAAACTCTCATCATAAAGAGGTGTTGAGTATGTCCAATCTATCCAAGTAACACCAAAAATTTAATACTTGTGACAATTTAAATTACCTAATCACATGGAGTTTTAGGGTTTGCATACAAAATTAGTCATAATAGGACACATAGAGTGGATCAAGGTTTGTCCACATAGGAATAGGCTTGGTAGACTCAAATATTAGTGCTCCTAGAAGTTCACAATAGTTCCTTCACAAAGTAAACTATCACCATAAGTGGAAACTACTTCAAAAACACTACTATCTATGGTACGGTGCTATTTTACATGAGATATTTTGACATATGGATCATATTTATAACACTCAGACCATCTCTTGTACCAATTTTTATCCTCTAGATCCTTCATCTTGGGTAATTTCTAGCTAAGCATTCATGTGTCTTCTTCACTTATATTATTATAAATATTAGTCTATCTCATTTCTTTCACATGTCAATGGTTGTATTTATTCCATATTTTATACCCTAATTTACTATACTCAGACCCTTTAATAACCTAGGTCTTACACTCCATAAACCCTTAAAAAATTAATTTAGTCTCTTATTGAACTTGGAATTGATCACATCAATATGTATGTAGAAATAAAATTACTCTTGGGGCTAATAAAATGAAAGTTTAAGGAGATTTAAGGGTTAAAAATGAATATTTAAAGGAAATAAAATATCCAATATAATGTTTATCTATAGGGAAAGGGAAGAGAGATTATATAATTATAATGAAGGTAGAGATAAATATATTTATAATAAGGAGACTAAGAAGAACATGTGGATATTTAAAATGTGTGTCATGAGGAACCAAAAATGTAAAATAGGTTACCTTATTAGTTTCTTAAAAAGTGAATTGTGTTATATTGAAAAAGGATATTTACACAGTAAGTATTCCATTAGTAAAGAGGATCTAGGAGAGGGAGATGATTATATTCAACTAGAGTAAACTTGTTAAACATAGATTTATAAACTAATTATAAATTAAAACATGTGTGTACATTGATAATACAAATAAAAATATCAAATAATTTTTTTATATTTATTAAATTCATGAACTTATTAGAATAATAAGTCAAGATTGTGTGTTCACACAAGTGATGCCATTTTAAAAATAAGAGTTATAATGTGGAAAGAATATTTTTTTCCATTTACATGGGTAAATAAAATTAAAAAATTAAATTTAAGAGTGTGAATATAACTAATAAAACATAAGAAATTATAATCATGTTTACAAGCAATAGCAATCCATTTATACACCTAATAGTTTTTTTTTATAGCATCAACATGTCTGTAAAAAACTAGTGGTGGAAGAGGTATCAGTGGAGGAGGAGGTCAATCTTTTGGAATAAGTCATTAGACACAAAAAAAACATATTTTATAATATTTTCATTAAGTAAAAAAAATTATAGGGTATAAAATATGCTTTAGAACATCTTTACAAGTGTGTAATTCAATGGAGATTATTGAACCTTAATTTTGGATGCTTTTTGAGATAAAGAAAAATAAAAATTTACTAAATATGGAAGGATATGAGTGATGCGCACTCATATAAACTTAATAATCTTGTCAAAAAGATATAAGGATGGCTCATAGGTTATTAACAACTCACAATAGTTATGCATGAAGCACATGGGGAAAAGAAACACAATTTTGAAGGAACAAGGTTATTCTAGAATGAAGCATAGAATCCAAGGAGATAAGAATATTAATTTTTTTAAGAAAAAATGAAAGGATATTTTAGATGTAGTAGGATCAAGCCTAAGTATAATAATATTCAATAAATATGCAAATAAATATGGTAAAACACAAGTATATTATGAGGATATGTGAACAAATAGAAAACAATCTAGTTGAAACTATAATAAGAAGAATGATAAGTTGGAAAAAATTCCAATGCAATCTATAAATAATGTCCCTAGCCTCTTATTTTAGACATTGAGGATCAAATATATTCAATTAAATAAGGCAAATATCATTGATTGTAGGTGAAAAAATAGATTGAATATCTTAGTAAAGGTTTGTAATATTTTGTGAAGGATTTTTATAATATATAGAAGCATTTGATATTTGTATGTTGGACATAATTTATGTAATACATATATAGAATATGTATATTATATGAATTACTATAAATAAATATAATGATTTTTTACCAAAATTTTTCATTTTTTGTGCTTGCTCAATGTCATCTCTGCTTTATTACTCCCTTGTGTTAAGGTGAGGCACTTATCTACTAATTATATAGATCTCCTTGTAATCATGTTCAAACATGGTAAGAGTAGGCTTTAATTGGTCCTTAAAAAGGTGGATCTTATTAATTATATTACATGTAGATTTATTATCATAATGGTTAATCTCTCCTTTAATAATAACTTTGTGAATCTCTAGTTTTGGGGGTTATGTGTCTTTGTTTGGAAGGCTATAATGGGAGGAGATAGGATTCAAATGGAGATAATTTCCTATTCTAAGTTTAAGGATAATGTTGTGGTCTAAAATTATTGTAAGGAAGGTGGCATCAACCCTTTTTTGGAATAGCTTAATGGCTATGATGAAAATTTGTCTAAGCAATTCACTCAAACTCGACATAACCGTAGAGTCACTATTGGGAGAATTGGGTTTAAGGTTTCAGAGAAAGTTATTGCTATGATGACTAGCCTATCATTTAAGGGGACCAATTTATAAAGGAAAGAAAAAGTGGTGGACCATTCTAACCAAAAGTTACTCCTTGGGGAAGATGAAGAATTGGTTCCTTACTAGGGAGGATTCGAATGGGCCAAGCTATCAGAGCCATGGGATGATATGTGTTTCTTCCTTATGAAATACTTCAATCTGGAGGGGATTTTTACTAAGTTATACAATTATAATCTTCCTTTACTAAATCATTTTAGATGCCATGCTCATATTATCTTCCTATTATATTTGCTTTCTTCCCTTGAGCATTCAATTTTTAGAGTTAAAGCTAAGTCAGCTAAGAAACCCTCTAAGAAACCCATTCCCCTCCACCAGGGTCTTATTCTCTACTTATATAATTTCCACCTTGCTCTAGAGCCACCTAAGCCTATCCAGTCTCACAACAGTGAAATTTATACCACACATGATGATACCACTATTTTTGAAGAGCCTTGCCCTTTTCCTGCTTCTCGTAAGATGAAAGGGGGTTCCCTTTGTCTGTCTAATGAGGAAACTACCATGGGGACTGATACCCACACTCTAGTCCTTAAAATCAATGTGAAGAGTAGGAAAAGGAAACTTAGGGAGGGGGAAGAGGAAACTATGAAAGATGATGTGGGGACCCCTTAAAATCTTAGCAGTACTCCTGTGGGACCAAGTAGTAAAACTAATATATCTACTAAGGATAAGAAAGAGGGTTCATCCTCTAGTGTTAGGAAGTTAGGGAGGATTTCTAGAAAATCTACACTAAAAACCAAACTTATTAATTATTTAGAGAGTGATTATAAATAATCCACCTAGGGGGATGAGGCCAATGTTATTAAAATCTAGGATATATCTGAAGATGTAGAGGGTAAGAATGAGAATAAATAGACTAATGCTTCTGGTGGTGCTATGGGTGATTTTGAGGTTAATACTGATGAAGGGAGAAGGATGTTTGTAGAGAAAGTTACAGATGAGATGAAGGAAGGTTCTAATTATAGGAATGACATTGATACCCTGAGGGGTCATGTAAAGAAACTGGAACACTCAATTTCTACTATGCTCAGGTGTACTGTGTTAATCTTTTTGTGTTGTAAGATATTGAGTCTACAACTGTTGAGGATGGAGATGAGAATTTCAAAAATCTATATGGATTTATGGAGTCTTTGGCTAAAATATGGGAGAATTTTTCTCCTTAGATCTAGTTTCCTTTATGTTGTTTTTTATTTGTTTCCTCATACATACTATCTTTAGGCTTGTTTTACTGTCTATGTTGATTATGCTTATTCAGTGGGCTTTGTTGTTTCTATTTTGAGGCTATTTGGTGCTGATGCCTCTGGGTTTTATTTTTGATGATTTTTAAGGGTTCAACCCCTTATTTATTGCCTTATATTATCAAAAAAAAATTAGGGTGAATTTATAAATATTTATGTGATATATATATATATATATATATATATATATACATATAAAATTGAGATCTCAATGTTCTTTTGATGTTCCTATTAGTAATTTTACCACCATTGATCAAAGTTGATTATATGTAGGTTTTCAGGAAGACTCCATTCATGGATTTAAGATTTAAAAATATATAAAAATAACTATAAAACCTTCATAAAGCAAAAATAATTATTAGGAACAAGTTTTAGGTTAAAATTTTGGTAGAGGTTTCTTTTTTTCCTTAAACTAGCTAGTTGTAAGCTAGTGAAGGCAATTTTTAAATGCTCAATACATGAAGGAGAAGAAGAGTTGGTTAAAATGGTATTATATGGAGTTAAGTTAAAATTTCCCCTAAATGTTACATTCATTTTTTTATTTTAAAATGGATTAACTTTATGAATAATATTTAAGAAGAAAAGGTGCTATAAAACCCTTCTTAAACCCTAATGGCTCAATTTTAAGTAGTATGCTTAAATTTTTGAGTTATTAGATGGAAAAAAATGTTGTGTGAGATATTATGGGGTATAAATTATCTTCCTAAACCTTGATAAATAAAAATTTCAATGTAAATAATGGATAAAGGTAAAGGCACATGTTATAGGGTTTCAAGTAAGAGAGACAATTAGAAAAGACACTTTTTGAGAGGTTTAAGAGATTTTTTGAGCATATAAAATGATTTTAACGATGATAAATCTATTATAGGTCTTAATTAAAAAACTGTCTTTATGCCTCATAAAACTTGAGAAAATGGAAAAACGTAGACCTAAAGGCATTAAAATTTGAAATTGTGTAAGCTAGGAAACACCAAAAAGTGCATATTTTAAGTTTTATTAAATAAAATATCTTGAAATTTGACATAGAAGTTTTATTTTATGTAATTTAAGGTTTAAATTTTTTTATATGTTTGAAATGTACTTGAGGAGAGATAAAATTCCAAAGCATAGGTATGTTCATGAAGGAAATCAAGGTTTTTCACTTTTTTGGTCATAAATGGACTTGGAAATGAGCATTTTGGGTCATTCCAATGGAAAAAAATTATATGAAATGGTTTATAATTAATTTAAAGGTATTAATTCATGATAATTATATTAAAAAAAATTCAAAATAGGTTCATATCAAATAAAAACATCTCCAGGTCATCTTGTGGGCAATAAGCAGACACTTTTTTGTGAATTTTTGTTTGAGAGTTTGGTGAAGAGTTTTAGATATTTTAAAAAAATTAAAGGTATAAAAAATTTATACCTATCCAATTAGAATATTATGAGTGTTTTATGATGCCTATAGCTCATTTTAGACCCCCTAATCTAAATCAGGGTTTCTTGAGGTCTAGAGAGCACAAATGGCATTTTTGGAGGTTATAAGTGGAATTTAGAGATTAAAATTTGTTTTAATGTGTGTAAAACCATGTTTATTATTTTAAAATAATATTTACACTCATTATATATTCAAAAACATTAAATCTATCAAGTTTTAGGTTCTCGTTGTGCATTCAAGAAGCTTATCAAATCATAGAAGATAGAAGTATCCAAGAAGATCCAATATATTATGGTTGTCATCATAAAGTGAAATCTCAGAAGATATGTAACATTAATAATTTAAAAAAAAACAAAAATAATATATCTCTCTCTATTTTTCCCTCCATTTTGGCTAATTCTAGACAAGTTCTAGTCAAACAGAGCAAGCCTTCAATTAGCCCTAGAAAGGTGGAGTTTCAAACATGCAAGAGTGTATAAGTTGAGTTAAATTATTGGTTAAGATTATAGGCCCTATTTTAATTCAAAATACTCCTTATATATTCAAAATTCATTATATCTCCTACTATTCCCCCATTTGGTCTAATTTTAGAAAGTCAAAATAAGAAACATGCATGCAAATGCAAGTCAAGATAATTGAGGTCAAAATCCAAGTTACAAGTCAAGATAAGTCAAGTAAAAATCCAAAATTAAATAAAGGTAACTGAATTCAAACTTAAATATACTTTAAATATCAATAGGATTAAACTAAAGATTAAAAGGATTTCAATATAATCTATTAAAAAAGAGTTAACTGAAGACAATCAAAAGCATGCATTTGACCTTTAACATTTCAATGATTCAAATGAGCTTTTCTCTCTAACTTATAATAACTTAAATTAATGTTTAAAATTTAAATTAATACATTGTAATTTGGGTAAAATTTTTAGTTAAGTTTATTTTGAATTAGGAGTGAAGTTGGATTAGACAAGGAACTCATCTCCTAGTTGAAGATTGGCTTTGTTTTCTCTCTCTTTTTCATTTCTATATGTGTATTCATTTTTGAGAGATAAATATTATATTATGATTTTTTATTATATAAAATATACCAAGATTTTTACTACCTCATCTTTGAATCAATAAATATCTAATTTTTCCTTCATTTTTAAAGTGTTCATGAAGTGTGTTTTTAATGTTCTTTGATGTAACTTAGTGAATGACTAATTTTTCTATGTTTATGTCTGATTATCTAACCTTTATGAAACAAAAAACAAATATTTAAGGTCATATAGAGTGTGTAAGTCTAATCTATACCTAATTTGGAACTGAATTCAACCATTTTTCAATCCTTACAAGCTAATGTGAGTATCTATCAAGACATGTATATGAAATAGTGGTGCAAGAGTCATTGTATGAAAATGAAGTGAATGTGTGTAGGTTATTTATCTTCCAAATTATGTCAAGTATAGGAATAATTAACCTTAAAATTAGTGAATCACCCTCATTTTTAGTTTTCATTTCCATTTTTATCTTTAGTATTGCTCCTTCTACCCTTTTCCTAGTCAAGAAGGTACTATCTAGGAGATTATAGAGAGAAGTGGGTGAGTGTAATAAAGGGAAACATCCCTTAATCTATATATTATCTCCAACATAAGATCACCCACACCTTGGAGAGTTTTAATTGTATCAATAGGAGTGAGAATAGGTACATATACTTGCAAAGGTGCACTTTTGAGTGATAACAATTTTTAGCACTCTTGATGGGACATATATTGAAGCTAAAAAAGATATTCGTAGTATCAAGAAGTATTAGTTTCATGTTTAAAATCACTAAATATCAGCATGGTTATCCTAAGGAATTAGGTATTTATTCCTTTCAATGATGGAATCCTTCTTAATTTGACCCAATATGGTAATATATTAGACTCAACCCTCAAAATTTTACTATATTTCATAGGTGAAGATCAAACTACACCTATATAGCATATCAAATATGTAGCCAACTTGTGTTCATTCCACCATCTTACTCAAGAGAATGTTTACATCCATTTACTTACTACATCCTTCAAGGGAAAGACATTTTAATGGTATAAGAGTCTTCTATTTAATTTTATAGCTAGTTGGAATGATTTAGGTGTGGTATTCTTTAGATAATTTGAAGATAAATTAGATAATATATCCCTTATTAAGCAACTAAATACCATCAAAAAATCACAAAATGAATTTATGAGTAATTTTAATCTTAGATTTTAGAAAACATGGAACATAATACCTCACATGATGAGGTCATCTCATGAATATTCTTCCCTATACTTTTTGAGGGCCTTGAATTTTGATATTTTAGCTATGATTTAGTCCATGGATGGTAGGACACTCCTAGATGCTTATGAGATTGCCATTAATGCTGAAAATAGTCGAATTCAAGCTCGTAAACTTGCACCTAGGCCTCTAATTCCAAATTTTCCAATATTATAGCCTATTATACCTCTTAAAGCACCATCAATAGCCCAAATTTCATCTCTTCAAATTCAAGTTCAAGCTCCTCATAGTCAATCTAGTGATCTTGGTGAACTAAAAGGTATGCTAAAATATTTTGGCAATGAGTTAGTTTAGCTGAAAAGAAAACAATTTCAAGCTAATAGGCCATATCAAGCACCTAATCAACCTACATATCAGTGATATAAAAATTAAAGAGCTCCATACCAAGGATTTAGATATAATAGGCCTCCAAATCAAGCTCAAGGAGTTATTACACTAGCCAAAACATATGTTTTAATTAATCATAATGCTCCTTCCTCAACCAAAGCCCTTGGTACAATACAAGAATAATTTGATGCAAGATTCAAGTTTTCAGCCTTCTAATACAAATGATGTGAAAAATCAAGCTTCAGTAGTATAGAATATGGAAATTCCTCAAATGACACAAGAGGAAGCCTTTTTCCAATAAGTCCAACACAATGAAGCTTATCAAAAAGGGGAATAAAATCATGGAAAAGTATAACCAGATGCAATCTTATCGAATTAGGAATTTGATAATCATGTGGTAGTAAATTAGATTGGTGAGCCTAGAAAATCAAATAAATTTGTTGCATATATTATAGGATGAAAGAGAAGGGATATAAATGAGACCCAAGAGATAATCCATGATTTAAATATTCCTAATATGGATTATAAAAGTATTAATGATCATATTACTGCCCCTTTAGCTTAAAACAATTAGCATGTTAAAGTAAGCAAACTTCACCAAGTAACTCAAGTTTAAGATATGCCAATAATGACCTCTATTCATATGCCACTAAGTGGAGCTTGTTTCCCTCCCAACATCTCCCTTTTTTAAGGATGTTATTTTATGTGGAATAAAAAATAAGAAAATGTAGGTGAAGAGGAGAATTTTTCAAGAGAAAATGATCAAGACTTATGTTAGTTAAATGAGCTTCAATTGGTATAGAAGAAGATCATATTACATCCTTTGATGATAAAAATAAAATAGAATCTAGATATAAGTGAAGATCAAGAATGTTTTTATGAATTATGGAAGTAGTAATTCAATTTTATTCAAGACATTGAAAATCTATGTAGACATACATCTACTTGTGAAGACATTGATAAAGTGGTTGTAAAAGATGGAAAACATGCTCAAGAGGATGTTAATCAAATAATTTTTCAAGAAGATCCTAATGAATATAAATTTCATAATAAATATGACATATCTAAAGAGCTTGAACAATCTTTATCAACTGACAATCAATATTACATATCTAAAGATGTCATAGAAAGCCAAGAACAGTGTTCTCCTGAGCCACTAAAATTTGAAATTATAACTTTTACTATAAATAAGAATGTTGTGGAATTAGAGAAATTTATCAGTATTGAAGATAAATATGAGGTGAGTATTAAAAAACATGACGAGTTTGTTTATATTGGATATATTTTTTATCCAATTGATTTACTTGGAGCCAAGCCAAAGAGGTTGACAAGAAGGAAAAGAGATGATAAAACCTGTATAGCACTCAAAAAGTAGTTTGTTACTCATATTTGTCAACCACATGTAGAGGAATTAGAGGTTTTTAATTTGATAAAATTTTATTTTGAGTGTTTTACAGAGTAATTTTAGATTTAATTTTCTTACAAGTGTTGTTATGCACATTTTTAATTATTATTTTTAGTTTTCTCTAAGTGGTATCTTTCATATTTTTCTATTGGTAGTCGTTATAGTTCTCAATTTATTAATTTATTATGCACAAGTGTTGTAATTTATTGATGTAATTTTAAATTTTATATTTTGTGATATTATCATGAATACATAACTCAATATATAGATCTAATGGTTTTGAGTCTTTAGCATGCAAACATCCCTGTAAAGTCATCAAGAATGTTGACAATTTTGCCACCATTGGTCAAAGTTACTTATGTGAAGGTTTTAAAAACTAATAAATTCATGGATTTAAGATTTAAAAATGTCTCCAAAACATAATAAAACTTTTATAAATCCAAAATATTTCTTAGGAATGACTCACATGTCAAATTTTTGGTAAAATTTTCTTCGTTACTTCAAACTGGCTAGTTTCAAGCTAGTGAAGGCAATTTTCAAATGCTCAATATATGGAGAATAAGAGTTATTTTAAATGGTATTATGTGGAGATATGTGAAATTATTTAATAATTTTTTTTTATAAAAATGTTACATGGGCTTAAATTTATCAACAATCATTAAGAAGAAAAGGTACTCTAAAACCCTTTTTAAACCCTAATGGCTCAATTTTAAGCTGAGATATTTATATCTTGGCATTCTCTAATGAAAATAAATTATGTGAGATATTATGTGGAATAAATTACCTTCCTAAATATTTATAATCAAAATTTTAATGCAAATAATGGATAAAGTTAAAGGCACGGGTTATAGGGTTTCAAGTAAGCAAGAGAGATAGTTAGAAAAGACAATTTTTGAGAGGTTTAAGACATTGTTTGAGAATATCCAATTATTATAATGATAATAATGGTTATTATAGATCATAATTAAAAAATAATTATGTATTTATTTCTCATAAAATTTAATAAAATGGTAAAACTCAAAACTACAGGCATTCATAAATGAAATTGTGTAAGCTAGGAAACATCAAAAAAGAACATATTTTGAATTTTATTTAATGAAATATATCTAAATTTGACATAGAAGCCTATTTTTATGTTATTGAATTGTTAAAATTCTTTTAAGGTCCTTAATGTACCAGAGGAGAGAAAAATATATCCAGGTCACCCTGTAGGTAACAAATAGGCACTTTTTGTGAATTTTTATTTGAGAGTTTGGTGAAGAGTTTTGGCGATTTTAAAAAAATTATAGGTATTAAAAATCTATACCTATCCAATGAGCATAATATTAGTGTTTGGTGAGTCATATAAATCATTTTAGACCTCTTAATTCAAATCATGGTTTCTTGAGGCCTAAAGAGCACATGGCATTTTTAGAGGTTGTAAGTGGAGTTTGGAGCTAAAAATTTGTTTGAAGTTATGTGTCACCATGGTGATGATTTTTTAATCCTATTTATACTTATTTTTTATTTAAAAAAATAAAATTCATCAATTTCTAGGTTTTTACTATGTATTTAAGAATCTTGTCAAACCACAAAAGATAGAAGCATCTAAAAAGAGCCAATATCGACAGTTGTGGTTCCAATAATCAAGCGAAATATTAGTAGAGATATTTCATGAATAATTAAAAAAAAACAAGAATATGTCTCACTACTAATCTCCCATTTTGGGTAATTTTTGATAAGGTCACGTCAAATAGAGCAAGCTTTCAATTAGCCCTAGAAAGGTGGAGTTTAAAACATGTAAGAGTGGAGAAGTTGAGTTGAAGTAGTGGTTAAGATTAGAATACTTATTTTCATTTAAGAGATCATTATATAGTCAACATGAAATATCTCTCCCACTATGCCCCCTTTTTGGATAATTTTATAAAGTTAAAAGAATAAACATGGGTGCAAAATGCAAGTAAAGACAACTGATGTCAAACTCCAAGTTATAAGTCAAGATAAATCAAGTCAAAGTCAAATATAAAATAAAGGTAACTTTATTAAAAATTAAAGATACATGAAAGATCAAGAGGATTTAACTCAATATCAAAAGGAGTTCAATACAAGTCATTCAAAAGGAGTTAACTGAAGACAATCAAAAGCAAGCATTTGACTTTTGACTTTTCAATAATTCAAATAAGATTTTCTCTCTAAATTATACTACATTAAATTAATTTTTAAACTCTAAATTAATACATTGTAATTTGGGGAGTTTTTTTGTAAGTTTAAAGTTTTAGTTAAGTTTAGTTTAAATTAGGTGTGAAGTTGGACTAGATAAGGGATTTATCTCCTAGTTGAAGATTGGCTTTGTCTTGTCTCTCTCTTTTTCCTTTCTATATGTATATTTATTTTTGAGAGATCAATATCAGATCATGATTTTGTATTATATAAAATCTATCAAAATTTGTACTACCTCACTTTTGACATAATAAAGAGATGATTTTTCCTCTATTTTCAAGTCATTCATGAAGTGTGTTATTAATATTCATTGATGTAACTTAGTGAATGATAGATTTTTATGTCTATGTCTAAGTATCTCACCTTTATACAAAAAAAATATAACTCTTTTAGGTCATATAGAGTGTCTAAGTCTGATTTATACCTAATTTGTAAGTGAATTCAACCATTGTTCAATCCTTTTAAGCTAGTGTGTGACTGTCAAGATCTATGTATGAAATATTGATGCAAGAGTAATATAAATATAAATTGAATGTGTGTAGGTTATTTATCTTAAAATTATGTCAATTATAGGCATAATTAGCCTTAAAATTAGTGCATCACTCCAATTTTTAGTTTTCATTTTTATTTTCAGTTTCAGCATTGATCCTTCTACCCTTTTCCTAGTCAAGAAAGTACTATCTGAGAAACTTTAGAGATAAGTGGGTGAGTGTACTAAAGGGAACTAACCCTTCATCTAGAGATTATATCCAACATAAGGTCACACACACCTTTGATATTTTACATTGTATCAACAAGAGTGAGAATAGGCACACATTCTATAAAGGGTGCGCTTTTGAGTGATAACAAATCTTTGGATGAGTTCTTAATTATTCAAGATTAATTAATATGCCAACATGGTAGGTTGAGTGTTTGATTAGTTTTTTTACACTTATTAAATCCCATGTAGGGATTATTTAGCTAAGTTGAGTGTCTCTTTATTTATTTCACTTGTTAAATCTTGTGTATGTCTTATTTAAGTAGAGTATAGAGAAAGAATGTATAGGTTTTATTTTCAATACTAGTTTTATAGAGAGTAAATATCAAGAGATCATGTGTGAAGTATTTAAATTAAGTTAAATAAATAATATCTTGAAACCCTAGCTATGGCTAGTGATGAGGCCACAAATTGCTTATTTTTATAGCCTCATCCATACTTAATATATATATTTCTTCATGTAAACCCCATAACTATCAGTGACTTATAAAAATGAATGAATGAATTTATAATTTTGTGTTTGCATGTGTGTGTGTGTGTGTGTGTGTGTGTGTGTGTGTGTGTGTGTGTGTGTGTGTGTGTGTGTGTGTGTGTGTGTGTGTGTGTGTGTGTGTGTGTGTGTGTGTGTGTGTGTTATGGATTATTGATGCTTCTTCCTTGATTAGATTATACTTGTGTAACTTTATTTAAAAATAATTTGAAGGATAGCATAAGGATATAAGATCTTGTTAGGTACAACACTTATAGGTTTCTCATAACAACTATAGGCTTTACCTATCAGTTGTCTGTATCCACTACAAAGTGCCCACAAAAACTATAGGTTTCACTTATAAGTTACCCATAGCCACTATAGAGTGCCCAAAACAATATTAGGCTTCACCTATAGGTTACTCATAGCCACTTTAGAGTTCTCATAAAAATTATAGGCTTCACTTATAGGTTGGCTACAACCAATGTAGAGTGCTCACAACAACTGTAAGCTTCACCTATAGGTTACATATAGCCAATATAGAGTGCCCATAATAACTATAAGCTTCACCTATAGGTTGCTTGTAGCCACTACAAAGTGCCCATATTAATTTTAGGCTTCACCTATAGGTTGTCCACAACCACTATGCAAAACAAAGTTATTGTTGTGATAAGATTTTAAGGACACATCCAGTTATCTTGGTAATCAAATGGATGATTGGAAAGGATCATAGTTTTTATACAAACTCCCTACATATAGTGAAATTTGGATGTGTTTCTATAGATGAGAAATATAAGGACAATGGGAAAGAGACAAAAATAAATAAAACAACAAAATAATATACCTTGTCCTTAACCCAGTCAAGCCTAAAACAAGTAACTTTGGTTACTAACCACTTGAAAGTTGATTGGGGCAGTTTATAAAGTATTTTTATTTTTTCTAGTTTGGTATCTTTGGTTAAAATTTAATAACATGCCTTCTATATTTAATGGTAGAGCCTAGATCAGATTAAGAGTTAGTTAGTTGGATAGATAATAGTAGATATATTATAACTATAGAAATTGGATTCAAAATATTGTAATCTTAGTAATCTTTAATTGTTATAGAATTGAGTAATGAGAAAGTTGATTTTGTAAGAAGTTTGTGAATTCTCTCAAAGAAGGATTGGAGCTCTATTCTGAATGAGGAAGGGCCCCTCAGAATGAGTTGCAGTGAATATCCTAACCCTATTTAGTTTTAGTGTGTTATGCAAGTTGATTTTATTATTAGTTTCATTATATATGTGTGATTCATGTGTGATTCATAAGTTTGAATTAGTTCTATATTTCTATCATAATAGTTTCATAATATAATTGTCTGGTGAATTCAACATAAGTTCATTATACTACAACTAGAAACATAAGTTTATTTCTAAATAAATGATACATATATATTTATAACATCCTTGAAAATAATATGCACCCTGGGTTGATAATTAATGTTAATCAAATTCAAGAATCTAACAATCACTAGGTAATTAGTCTACGTAACATTTTGGTGTCATTATTAGGGATGGTGTCAATTATTATTTTCTAAAATCAATAATTATTTTTATAATATTTTTTAGTGCAATATTATACCCAATTTGGAAACTCAAGTGAGGACACTATGGTGTCTTATGATAGATGTCTAAGTTCTTGGGCATATAGTTCCAGTCAAGCAAGTCAAGTGAGGACACTACGGTGTCTTATGCAAGATGTCTAAGTTTATAGAAGTAAATGGTGCATAAGTTAGTTCATGTTTATAAAATTTATTTCCTATAAGAGTGATTTATTTTATACAAAGTGTGCTTTTAATTTTCCTACTTTCATTTCCTATTTTCTAGGATAATTTTCCTACTTTCATTTCCTATTTTCTAAGATAATTTTCTTTCTTTCTAGGACATTTTTCCCACTTTCAGTAGATAATTTTATTATTTTATAGAAGTAAAATTTAAATTCCTATTGTTTTGATTTATGCACTCCTTTATTTCCTACATTATTTTTAATTATTCTAAAACAACCCCCCTAAAACACACAAAAATGAAAAAAAACTAACCTTGTGTAAGAAGGGACAAGACAACTAAAGGAGTGGCATACTATTTTTACAGAGATAAATAGATTCTTGAGGGAGATTCCTTACAAACAAGCCATAAGTTTCTACCAAGAAATAACCACAAATACCTATAGTAACTAAGAATCCTGTTGAAGAATATATCATAAGCTAGAAGGCTCTTAAAGAATATAACACTACAAATTGAAGGAGGCAGCTTATAGAAGAAGAACTAATATATTTTAAAAAGTAAATATAAGTAAAGGAAGCATTAGTTGAGATATTAAGAAGAAATTAAGGAGAGGAACTACACAAACTATATACTCTAGAGAGTAACATATTTACAACATTCTAGAAAAGCTTTCTTGATCAAATAAAAGAAAGCTTAGGAGAATATTTAGACCTTTCATCTAGTAAAAAGACTAAGGATTATCAGATAAAAATTTACTATCATTTTGACTAAGGGAATGATATAGAATTTGAGCATGACATCTTGAGTACCTTTGCTGTTCATATCACAAGAAAGACCATCATGAATGGAAAATGGGACTTTGTGGATAATAACAAGACTCCAAACATAGTTACTTTTGAATTTCCTAATCTAGATGCAAAAAATGTAACATAAATAAAAATATCCCACCCTCAACCTTGACTAATTTTAGAGGTACATTATCAGAAGACCCAGACACATTTTTTTAAAAATTGATATCATCTATAGAATCTATGAGTATAGGTAGGATGCGCAAAAATTGAAACTTTTTCTAGCCACCCTCAAAGACTCAACATTTCACTGGTTCATGGGACTGGGTAGTAATTCAATCCACACTTGGAGGGACATGAAAAAGAAATTTTTGACTAAGTATTAGTAATATAGATGAGGAGTAAACTATATAAGAAATGACATCTTTCGGATTACTCAAGAAGGGGATGAATCTTTGTAAGACTATGTTGAATGGTTCATGTTCAGTGTACAAAAATTCAAGCAAAGTGCACCTGGTGAAGAGCCTTTAAAATTCATCTTCTTGAAAGGAGTCAGAGAAGATTATTTGGAATATTTGGACCTAATGATTGGGGGAGATATCTCTTAAATGACATTCACTAAAATTAAAGATCTAAACAAAAATTATTCCAGGTCTACCATAAACAAAGTTTGGGGTAGCAAACTTCCACTGGTAGCTACAAATGGCCTATAAAAATCTAAAGCTAGTAACCTATTACAAGACATGAAATAGGATATCATTAGTCACTTAGCCACCTAACTATATAGCCTAAAATCAAAGAAAAAGGAATTAGCCTTAGATCAAGTTTTGACCATTTATTGTCTGGATTATAAAAAAAGAAGGTAGATTAGAAATGTCATGAGGCTTGGGATAAAGTAGCTAACATCATAGTTGAAGAACTAGAAACAATAGAGCTACACATTATAGGAGGATATGGTGACCAAGTTTTCTATGTTGCTTAAATAAATCCATAGGTTCAATGACCGCATTATTTAGGTATGGGACAAAATCCACCTTTTTCAATGTCTAACTCTTTTAATTCACAATTTATAAATACTACTCCCAATTGGAATAGTCCTTGGATGAATGTGCCACCTCCTAATTCTAGTTGGTAATCAACTCAAAAAATATACCTCACCACCTCCTAGTAGCCTCCATGAAATGTATCCCCATCTTGGACACAAGTTTGGCAACCACCCTAAGGCCCACCCTTCACAAACCAATGACAATAGCCCTAGAGACCCAATCATCCCTGGGGAAACCCTCAAGGAGGATTGCCTCCATAATAGAAATAATAACCTCCTACTCTTATGACTAATACAAAAGTTACACCCAAGCCTAACCAAATCCCTACCCAACCTGTGTAGAATCTTACAAATAAGTTGGTGCTACCCACATTCAATACTAAACTTGTTCTGTACCTAGCATACATAGTGAACATCAATGAAGTTTACCTATATTTAGGGAAAGTTCTACCACCTTGAGCACCACCCATAATAATGGAGTCAGATCATGAAACCCTAGAAGATCATACTAACCCACCTCCACCACCATAATAAATTTTTAAACCAATAAATAAAGTTGTTGATAAAATAGCCCCACCATTCCCAAAACATCTCAGCCTTCAATGCCATGTAATTGAACCTAAGTTTGATTTCATGAGATAGTTTAAGAATATTTGAATAAAAATTCCTCTTTTTTAGGCCATCAAGGATGCACCCATATATCCCAAAGCTATTAGAGACCTTTGTCTACAAAAACCTAAAAGGAAGAAGAAATATCCCAATATTGTGAATGTGATTAGCTCAACTGGTAGACATCATGCTAAGAAACACCCTACCAAATAAATATTCAGATCTAGGATACCCAGTAATAACAGTCTAGGTTTATGACCAAAATTTATCTAATACATTGATAGACCTAGGGCTACCATCAATGTAATGATAACTAAAACCATGCACAAAATATAGCTAAATAATATTCATCTCACATCTATAATGTTGCAAATGGCTAACATGTCTATTGTCAAACCAAAATGAATCATTGAAGACCTTGTCATTATTGTATATTTTTGGGAGTATCCTATAGATTTCATTATACTATAGCCTAAGTCTAATTTGGGTGGATACCCTCTTATCATAAGATGACCTTAGCTTACCATAATTGATTCCCTCATCAGCTATAGATTAGGTAACATGATGATATCCAATGGCAACCACACTAAGAAATTGGTCCTTTATACCACCCCCCCCCCGCCGCATAGCTAATTTTGACACCAGAGCATACATTATGGGCTAAAGAAGATGATGCATACCAACCTTCCTTGATTCTTGTATTTACCATAGATCATGCATACACATTGGCTGATTTGAAGGAAGATATAATTCTCTACAATGTTCTTCAACATAATTATCAAAATCATTCTATAGATCTCAACCACCTATTATTTGTTGAGTGCCCATTTTCTAACATCTAAGAATTAGATAATTATGATGCATATATGAAGGAAATATTCCACTAGCTGATACCTCATAGCTATAGCCAAACTAGATCCATTAGCAATATAGAAATGATGAAATTACTCTCACAACAAATTGAAATCTCTCTAGGAAAAACTTTGCTTATTAATATCAAGTTGAAGTTAAATGAGGAAAAGAACCTATTCAACATGTTGCATGCAAACCAACATGATTTTGCATGGGATTATGAGGATATGCAATAAATCAGCCCAAAAACATGCACACATCATATCTACATCAAATAAGAGTGCCAACCAATTAGATAACTATAACATAGGTTGAATTTAGCTCTTAGAAAAATAGTTAAGGTGGAATTACAAAAACTCTTAACTGCTAAATTTATATGTCCCATATCACATAGTGAATGGGTTTCACCATTGGTAATTGTACCAAAGAAAAATAGTGATGGTGTGTATGCATAGATTATAAGGAACTTAACATAGCAATAAAAAATGATCACTTTCCTCTACTCTTCATTGATTAAGTATTGGACACACTAGCAGGAAAGAAATATTTTGGCTTTCTAGATGGATTCAATTGTTAAAACTAGATTAGAATCACTCCTAAGGACCAATAAAATACCACCTTTACTTATACTTGGGGTACTTATACTTATGGTGTATTACCCTTTGGACTGTGTAATGCTCTTGTAACATTCTAGAAGGTTGTCTTGAATAATTTTTTAGATATGGCTAATGAATGTGTATAAAACTATATGTATGAATTTAATGTATATAGATAAACATTTTATGAGTGCCTAAAAAACCTAGAGAAAGTGTTGCAACACTATCAGGAGCACCATTTGTCTCTCAGTCACAAGAAATTATATATGCTTATGATAGAAGGCATTGTCTTAGGCCACCACATATCTACTAAAAGAATTAATGTTAACCTTAAAAAAATTATCATCATAAAAAACCTACCTATTCCTTAAAAACAAAAATATGTTAGGAATTTTTAAGGATATGTTGCTTACTACAAGAGATTTATCAATAATTTTAGCAAGGTAGTAGCACCATTATTCACTCTTCTAACTAAAGATGTTAAATTTCTATGGAATCCTACCTATGATATAGCCTTTAAATAATTGAATGAATTATTTACCTCCACCCTTGTTCTACATGGTCTTGATTGGAAGCTTCCCTTCCATATTCATATAGATGCTTCAGATTTTACCCTAGGAGCTGTGCTAGGCCAAAAATAGGAAGCAATCAATTATGCCAAATATTTTGTAAGCAAGAACCTATAGATAATAGAATTAAATTACATAGTTACTAAAAAAGAGTTTTTGGTAGTATTTCATGTTATCAACAATTTTTGTCACTACATCATAGGGTATCAGATCTTTATTCATATATACCATGTAGCCATATAGTACCTTATGAAAAAACTAGTTTTTCCAACCAAAGTGATAAGATGGATGCTCTTATTAAAATAATTTGATATCAAAATTGTAGATAATACTGGTAGTGATAATATCATGGTTGATTTATTATCATGCCTACAATTATCTAAAGAAGATATCATAGTGGATGAGTCATTTATAGATGAGCACCTATTCTTCTTTACCCTTATCACACCTTGGTATGATGATATTGTGAACTACCTTATAACAAGGCTACTTCCATAGCACTTCCTCCCTAAACAAAGAAGAGCTTTAATTTAGAAAAGTGGTATATATTCATGACTACCTATATTTCTTTTCTATACTAGGCCTGAATCCATCATTAGAAGATGTCTCAGAGAAGATGAAGTTACAAATATCCTCAAATCCTATCATGATGAACCCTATGGAGGACACTTTATAGCCAAGCATATAGTAGTAAAAATATTGAATACAAGATATTATTGGCCTTCACTCCATAAAGATTCAATAAGGTATACTTCTCATTGTGATAGATGTTAGTGTATGAGGAGACCCACATATTCATATGGCATGTCTTTGCAGCCTCAAATGGTGCTTGAACCATTTGAAAAATAGGACCTAGACTTTATAGGACCTTTTAATCAAAAATCCAAAAACAAATATTACATTCTTGTATGTATTGAATGTGTCACTAAATCAATGGAAGTAAAGGCTCTTACACATGTCAGGGATGAGAAGGTGGCAACTTTCCTCTATAAAGAAATATTCACAAGATATAGTGTGCCATGAGAAATAGTTACTAATCAAGGAACCTAATTCACTACTAACTTAATTACTAACTTGGTCCAAAAATATGAGACTAGACATAAGAAATCAACTCCATATCATCCATAGTCTAATGGACAGTTGGAAGTCACCAATAAAGAGTTAGAAAATATTTTGACAAAGATCATTAATATGTATCATAAGGATTGGGATGCTAGACTTATTGAAGTTGTTTGGGCTTACAAAATCATATGAAATAACATGTATAACCTTCACCCCATATGAGTTATTCTATGGGAAGAAACCTATTTTGTCAATTGAATTTGAGCACAAGACCTTATGAACAATACAAGAACTTGGGATGGATATATCTGAAGCAAAAAAAGAAAGGCTTCTATAATTGAATGTCTTAGATGAATATAGAAAACATGCATTATAAAACATAGAGTTTGTATATCAATAATGGATTTGATGGAATGATAGGTATATTAAACCTAGTCAATTCAATGTAGGATATTGGGCCCTTCTTTTTGACTCCAAATACTAGGATCATAAGGGCAAAATTTAGACTAGATGGCTTGGTCCTTTTGAGATTGACCACATTTATGACAATGGAGTAGTGTAACTCAAAACCATTGATCTAGTAAGATTATATCTACTAGTCAATGATTGTAGACTAAAGTTGTATAAAAGTCCACTCACTCAAGAGGAGTTTACCAAGCACATACACAAGTAACTACAAGATGGATACAATGAAGTACTAGATAGGTGTAATGTCTCACTAGATAAAGGGAGCACCCACCAACACTCAGATAATGAAAGAGAGGAATACATCCTATCCCTCATTTGGTATGATGAATGAGACCTTTACTTGGTCCTTGGCCTTAGTAAGGACATTGAATAAACATTCTACTTCAAGTAGAAACCAGAGTTAAAAAATAGAAAAAAACATCCAACAATAAAAACCCATTTTTGGGCATTATTGGTAGATTCTGAGTATAAAAATAGCCTACTAGCTACCCAAAACTATAAAATGGGCCTAAATATAAAATATTTTGCTAGCTATTTAGGGGTAAAAAAAGAAAATAAGCAAGGAGAAAAGGCATTCATTCTGAGCACAACTATCTAGTTACTATAGGCAATTCTGTAGCTACTATGGGCACCTTTTCTACAATTGGGAATCACTTTTTAGCCTACTATACGCTCCACTTGTATCTATTATAGGTACCTCCCAATGCCTATTTTCACCTTTCTAGTGCATGTAGGTTGGATCCTCTTAAACTCTAAGATATGGCTTGGCTATTAGCTTTTGAGTAATGCATGGAAGTCAATAGACAACCTTTTAGATGAGTGAAGGAGGATTAGAGAACCAAAGTCAAACCTCTTACTCAGAATTACCCTTGAATAACAAGCTAAAGAGCCACACCAATAGTAAACATTTTTAATCTCCATTTTAAGCATTGTAGACTAGAATTTATGCTTACAGGGACACACATTACTCACTTTTAGTTTTTTGTCATTTCATAGAGGTAATATCATTATGTTAAATAGTGAGATCTCATATTTATTTAGTACATAGGCCTCATTTTTGAAGATCATATTGATTTTTAAAAGACACATCCACTAGGTGTAGAACCTGTAGGGCATAAGACAACATAAAGACAATTATCAGTAGGCTCATGTAGAGGAAGATCACATAGCAGTAGAACCCTCAACTATCCTCCTCCATGGTCATAAAACACATGACTTAGATTAATTAACTCTGAAATAACCACCTTGTGGTAAGATAACAATAATCTTTAATCCTAGTTAATACCCTTGTTCTAGTTCCATGTAGGTGAGTTTAGGGCACCATCGTAGCCTAACATCTAGTGATCTCATACTTATTCAAATAGGGCCCACTTTAGTCTAGTTTTAACTACCAACCCTATCATTGCATTCCATCACTCACTCACATGCAAACACTCACATTCCAACACACATATGCAAACCCTTAGTGTCACCCCTGATACACCATTGCCAAAAAGGTACATCATATATTTTAATCATTAAAAAGTATTCATTTACTTAATATAGCATGTATGATATTAATAAGCATATTCAATCATGAGTCATGTCATTCATTTCAAATTCCTTCTAAACCCACACTTATACCCCTAATTATGACCCTATTCTATCATTTCCTTCCTATTCACTCCATGTCACTTGAGGCCATGTGACAGCTCAAGTGGGAGGGGGAGGATGTTACAGGTGAGAATACCATAAACTATGAGAACTATACATGAAAAATTAGATTCCATAAGGATGCCATAATAAACTATAGTGAAATAAATAAATTTCATTGCTTTCCCCTTGCAAGTATAACTATTCACATAAAATTGTAACATGCCATAACTTGCAACCTTGCAACTTACAACCACAAATCTATCATTGTTGAACAAACCCTACTCTATTATAGGTAGATTTTCATAAGACAAATAATATTATGTTGCCAATTATTGGTTGAAATTATTGATAGAGAAGCTAAAATTATCAAGATGGGAGGGTCAATTGTGAGGAGAGAACACATAGATCATAGGCAACTTTAGGGAGACCACGCCAACTAGGTTATCTTCAATAGAGTTGGTTGAACCATTTATTTTGAGAAGTTGTAACATTTATCACAACCTATTGCTAGAGAATTTTTAGGATCCTTTAATGGAGACCAAGATACTATATATGGCATCACATTCCTAGTCACTAAAGAACTAGTGAGCCAAGCAACTAGACTGCCAAGTATAGGAGAGAATTGGCAAGACAAACCCAATGGCTAAAAAGCTAGATAGCAATTTTGTCAGGAAAATGAAAGATTGGTACTAATAAAAGGTGGTGTGAAGAGACTCAACTTACATGTAGCATGAAGGGAGATAACATCATACATCATTAGGTACATGACTTATGAAGGAAGGTATTCCCTAATTTATACCCTCCAGTTTAAATTTTTGAATCACTTAAGGCATAATAGAACCATTAATGTTCCAAATTTCTTATGGAACATTTTAAAAAGTATGTCTAAAGAGTACCAGAAGGGTATTGAAATATACCTATCCCATCATTTCCTAATATGGTTGATAACTAAACAAGGAGAAAACTCTATCAGACTTGATCTAAGTTGGGAGCAATTTTTAGTCCTAGGGAATAATGAAACTCAGCAAGAAGAGGGTAATAATGAGAAAGAATCCCCTGAGGAGCAGGCCCAATAGATTTTACAAGAAGTTATTATAGGCACTAGTGCTACTAGTTAGCTTATAGCTACTGAGGGTCCATCTAAAAATACTATAAGTGGAAGAAAGAGAAGGAAATAGTCCTACCTCCTTCTGACATAGAGGAGGAAATTCCAAAATAACATAATCCTTTTCCCATTATCTCCTCACCATATATTGATTCCTCCACCATGGCTCCTTCAGGATAAGAGGAAGTTCTTCTATCAATTGTTGCATAAGAAGAATAAGTGCCATCAGTCATCCCTCTTGAAAGAAAAATGAAAAATAAAGAAAATAAACCCATTATGTCAAGAATAAGGATACCTCCTCTTAGGATATCTCAAATAATTAAGAATCAGAATACCATTATAGCCCCCTTAACCATAGCTAGCAGTGATGATGAAAAACCAAAGAAAGAGCTTAGGGTTTAGAAGACCCCTAATGGGTTTGAAATTAATAAAGTATGGTCTACTAATGAGGAATCTACCAAGGTAGAAGAAGAATAGTCACCTCAACCATCTATATTTACTAAGGACATTGATCTCCTTAGATACATTAGGTATATAGAAGAGGAATTGAGAATGGTAGATCAACATATAGTAGAAGAGGAATTGGTTGAAGAAGAAACTATGGAAAAAGAAGTAGAACAAGAAATACTTCCTCATACCCAAGAGTTATAGACATTGGAACAAGATTTGAAGGAAATATATAGACTAAGGAATGAGATAATATAATTTAAAGGTAAGAGAGGCATTGAAACACTTTAGGGGTGGAAGAATTTGTAGAACCTTCTATGGATAGAGAAAAGTTAATGGAGTAACTTATTGCAACTTCATTCACCTTAACCACAGAAGCACCTAAAACAAATTATACTCTAGCTTTGGTACCCTTTTGGAATATATTTCCCCCCCATTACCCACTAAAAAAAAACCTGCAACAGAAGAAGTTATTGATGTGGATTTTTTAGCTACTAGGCTAGTAGAGACTGATGATCTTTTGATTTTTTTGAAAGAAAAATTTAGTGATAATGAAGCTTACCATAAATAATTGGTATAAAGATTTAAGGGATATGTTTAATCAAAATAATAACATGATAAATTACAAGAAAAATTGGAAATTACTGAATTTAAGATCAATCATCTAAAAGAAAAGATTGGTAAAATGCATGAAACCACTAAACTATTGATAGATTATAAACCACCTTCTAGGGTGTATGTTGTGTACTTTGAAGAGACATGGCTTAAATTCAGATATTATAGGATCTATAATGATCAACATTACATGGTTTGTGACCTTAAATCTCTCTTTGAAGAATATTTACATGTTAACGCTAACCTCCAAGCTTAGTTAAGTGAGTTTTACATCCACCAATATGTTGTACCTAGTGATATAGAATGGAATCCAAATGTCTATTTGGGGGATGTCCTACTAAATGCATTTTATTCATATGTTTAGAATGAAACAAGAAGGAAAAAAATGGAAGAATATTAAGATAAATAAAAATAAGCTACCCTAATGATCAGGGGTGAATCAAGAAATTTAGATGCTATAATAGATGAATGGATCTCCTTCATGAACATAAACAGTCCATAGAAATGGGTTATCAAAAAATAGGTAGAAGTTTAGAATCATTATTTGAGTCTTATGGAAGGAGATGGCAAGAAAATTTTTGTTTTTTATTATCATAGATGGGAAAAACTCTCAGATGCTTTAAAAATAAAGGAACCGTACTCCCCTCAAAATCTTAGGGAGGCCATCCATAGAGTATACTTATATATTGAACTTGTTATAAAGTGGAGGATATAATGGTTGGGGTTGATGTTTCAACCCCCTATATTTTGGTTTCTAATTACTAATTGGAAGGGAAATGTTTTAGCTGATAGACAAATAGAGAAGAAAATATGGGAACACTTTGAGAATGATAAAGGTTTCTACATCTTTAAAGGGATAGGCTATCCTAAGGTCCTAGACTTTAGGAAATTTTTTGGTTTCAAAATACAACCAAGGATTGATCAAGGTCAAGAAAGAGGTTAAGTAAGGGGTGTGATGAGGATACCAATTGCTTCCTTTTATATCCTCATCCATACCTAGGATATGTTTTTTCCATATAAACCCCATAATTGTATGTGAATTATGCAAATGAATGAATAAATTTATGATTTTGTGTGTGTGTGTTTGTGTGTGTTTTTGTGTTATGTTATATATTATTGATTATTGATGCTTCTTCCTTGATTAGATTATACTTGTGTAAATTTATTTAATAAGCATTTGAAGGATAGTGTAAGGATGCAAGATCTTGTTAGGTCACAACACTTATAGGATACCCATAGTAACTGTAAGCTTCACCTATAGGTTGTATGTATCCACTATAGATTACCCAAAACAACTATAGTCTTCACCTATAAGTTTCTTATAGCCATTGTAGAGTGCTTGTAATAACTTTAGTCTTCACCTACAAGCTACTTGTAGCCATTGTAGAGTTCCCATAGCAACTGTAGGCTTCACCTATAGGTTTTTTGTAGCCACTACAAAGTGCCCATAGTAGCTATAGCATTCACCTATAGGTTACCTATAACCACTATACAAAATAGAACTATTATTGTGATCAAATTTTATGGACACATCTAATTATCTTGGGAACTAAATGGATTATTAGAAAGGATCATATTTTTTATATGGACTCCCTACATACAAATAAATTTGGATGTGCTACCAAAGATGAGAAAGACAAGGACAATGGGAAAGAGACAAAAAGAAATAAAATAGAAAAATAGTATACCTTATCCTTAACCTAGTCAAGCTTAAAACAAGTAACTTTGGTTACCAATCACTTGAAGGTTAATTGGGGTAGTTTCTAAAGTATTTGTATTTTTCCTAGTTTGGTGTCTTTGGTTAAAATTTAACAAACTACCTTCTGTATTTAATGGTAGAGCCTAGTTTAGATTAGGAGCTAGTGAGATAGATAATAGCAAAATTATTGGAACTATAGCAATTGCATTTAGAATATTATAGTCTTATATAGAAATATTTAGTTGCTATAGAATTGAGTAACAAGAAAGTGAATTTTGTAAGAAGTTTGTGAATTCTCTTGGAAAAGGATTGGAGCTTAGTTTTGAATGAGGAAGGGCCCCCTCAGAATTATTTTTAGTGAAGATCCTAACCCTCTTTAGTTTTAGTGTGTTTTGTAAGTTGATTTTATTATTAGTTTGATTATATATGTGTTATGCATGTGTGATTCATAAGTGTGAAGTAGTTATGTAATTATGTCATAATAGTTTCATAATATAATTATCTAGTGACTTTAACATAAGTTCATTATACTACAACTAGAAAATCAAGTTCATTTATAAATTAATGATGCACAATAGTGATGACATCCTTGAAAAGTGTACACACCCTAGGTTGATAATTAATGTTAATCAGACTCAAGAATCTAGGAATCACTGGGTAATTAGTCTGCATAATAGTTGGCTAATATTTATGTTGTGTAAAGGCTAGGCATATATAAAATAAAGGAGAGATTAACCTAGCATAGTACAAGGTTAAATGGTTGACTTAGTAAAAATATGGGATAAAATATAAATTATGGATATCATGGAGGAGTGGGAGATATTTAATTCTAATTTGAAAATGACCTAAATGGTGCATATATGAAACATGATTAGTTTGTGTGAAAATGATAGTTTCCCAATTATGGAAGAATTTGTACACAATATGACATCACTAGGTGAAGAGTCAAAATTTGGTGAAGTTTGTGAACATAAGGAATTTGGAAGTATGATTCATGATTTAGAGAGAGCTCAAATATATGCTTTTCCATAAAATGATGATTATGCACATTTTTCTTATTCAGTGTGAAGTTTTATTTAAAGATATTAAGTTACAAAGGTACTAGGTAAATTTTTGGTGTATTAATAGATTCCATTACTATGGTATAGAAGCTGTGAATAATAATACATCAACAATATGGGAAGATTTTTGAGTTTTATTAATTAATGTATTTTTTCTATAATTAATGCAATATTTTTTGCACAAGGAAATATTTTAAAAATAACTAGAGTATAGAGAATCACTACCATGAGGAGTGCTATAAAAAAAAATCAGTTTAATGTGAAACTATCCTCTAAATATTTCAATGAAGCTACGTAAATTTCATGTGTCAGAGGATGTTGAAGACCACATCCATAATTTTTAAATAACATCAAATGTGAAGGGGTTGACATCATGATATCATAATTAAAATGATTTTTTTATGATGTTGATGGATCATGCACATTATTTGTATAATAAGTTTGATCCAACTCAAACTATGGTAGATTTCAGCCAACTCAAGACTACTTTATTGATGCAATTCCACATTTATTTACTTTTTAAATAAACTATATACACTTTAAAGGAAATAGAATGAGTATTTTTTTACACTATGTGTAATATTTAGATGAATTTTAAGACACTTATCTCAAAATTTTCATATTAAGTACATCCATTACAACATACACAATGGTTTTGTGGAGGGATACTACCAATATTTAGGATACATCTAAATATAAGTAAATTTAATAATGTTTTGAATCACTATATAATGTTTTACATATAGAGGTAGTAAATGATTTTAATACTTGATTGATTTCATATTTCAAGGCTCAATTTTTTAAAATGGATTCAAAGATACAAACTTTTTCACAGAATAGTGCACAAGAGTCAGACAAAGGAATATGGTGCATGTATTAATAATAGGAAGGCCATATGAATAAAATTTTAATGTGTGAAAAGATGAAAGCTATTTTTAACTATTATGATGTATGCCAGAAGGAGGGTCATAAGACATAAAATTATGTGCAAGTGAAAAAATAAAAGCAAGCTAAGGTGATATTATGTAAGATATTTTATATACACACATTAAAATTACATGGTTAATTTCAATATCATTGAATATATTTATGTGTCAAAATAGGTTTTGACCAAACTCAACAAGGTGTATAGTAATAAAAAATTAAACATGGTGATGATATGATGAAATATTTTCTTTAAGACAAGGTGATGGTAGAGGTGGAAATAGGTTCCAAACAACTTGTTTCAAATGTGGAGCAATGAATCACAATCAGAGGGAGTGTCACAAATTTGCTTCATTCTTTTAGTGTTATCAAGGGAATAATTTGGAATATTTACTAGATATTTAGTAAAATATTATAATAAAGGACACAACAACAAAATGTGTGGGGAAGATTAAGATCATTCATGAAATAAACCAGATGATAAAAGAGACTAGACATAATATTTTTGGCATGCATCCAAAGGTGAATATAATCACTAGAGGTAGGGTTGATACATAGGTATGAAATTTTATGTCCCACAAAAGTAAGTATTAAAAATTCATGATGTATAAATATTTTAACAATCTAATGCACATGTAGATAGAAGGTTGTTATTTGACATGAGGAATATAGTAAAAAACATTCAAAAATAAATTTTTGTAACTAAAAAAATCAATTCAAGTATAACATAAAGTAATCAATGTGGAAAACATGATGATAAGGAGATGAAAAAAATCATGGAAATTGTGTCCATGTTAAAGAAATAAGGTATTTTTACACTATTAAAATACTATCTAAGAATGAGCGTAGGAAGGGTAAAAGTAAAAGTATTTGGGAAGATGAAGAATCTTCCTGCTACAAGTAATATGAAGTATGATATGAAATTGATGATAGACATGAATATAAATGACTTATAAATACATAATATTTTTATAGATACAAGTGAAAAAATAAATATTTTGACACAAGATGCATTGAAAAATATAGGGAATCCTAAATTTTCACCTTTAAAAATTCATGCTCGAGACCATTGGGAATTTTTAAGGGATATGAATTGATTATATTAGCTAATTATTTTTAACTACACAATAGAAGAAGACAATGGAATAATCTACAGATTTGGAATGTAGGATAAGAAGCTAGAAGTATAATTTCATATTTAAATTTTCTTCTTAGAGGGATTTATGTTACAAATTTGCAAAAAAGAGATGAATTATTATGGAGAGATTCAAATAATGGTAGATATAATGTTATATCAAGCTAAAATAATTTTATTTCTCATGTTCATGATGGAATACCTTGGGATAAATTTTGGGTAAAGATGTAATTCCCAAAGTGAATATATTTTTATGGTTGTGTATCCATAATAGGATCATCACTATGGATAACTTAAGAAAAAGAGGATTGGTTTTGGTTAGTATATGCCCTCTATATAAAGATGATAATGAAATTATTTTTAATCTTATGATAGAGTGTTATTTTGTGTTTAAGGTGTGGGGTATGGTTCTTGAGAAATTCCATATTTATTGGACTCACCCTTCTTATTTATTTCTTTCTTGGCTTGCTTTGGAGGCCCCCTTTCAAATTAGGAGGTTAAGAGACTTTAGTGTTTGGCATTTCCTCACCTTCTTTAAGGGGTTTGGAAAGAAAATAATAATAAGAATTCTAGGAATGTCAAGAGTTAAAGAAAGAGAGTGGATATTAAGATTTTGTATCTTTTCATTGAGAATTTAAAAAGTATCAATTAGGTAAGAAGCATTTATTTTCACCTTTAGAAGAGAAAATGGCTTAGAACTGGTATTATATTTAGAGAATAAAACTTTAGTATATCCTAGATTAGAAAGTAGTAAAAATGTGAAATGGATGGTCCCTTCATTGGGTTGGATGAAATTATATTCTTTTGGGGATTCAAAAGGTAATATGGGTATGTTAGGGGGTGGTGGTATTCTAAAAGATGAAAAATGGAACATGGTGGCAGCTTATGAGGGAAGTATTGGTTATCAAACTAATCATCTAGTGGAAGCTCTAGCTATTTTATAGGGATTGAAATTGGATAGGGTTCTTTGTATTAACATATTATTGATTATGGGGGATTTCCTGAATATTATAAATTATCTTAAAGAGATTAATAAGGAAAGCTAGAGCATTATCCATATCATTTAATAAATACTTGTTATTGGTAATTCCTTTTAAACTATTGGTTTTTATCATGTCTATAGGGAGGGTAATTAGTTATCTAATATATTTGCTACCATGGGCATGGTGGCATAATTTTAAAACATTTGGTATAAATATGATGATTTACCAAATGATATTGGTGTTATCATTAAAAGAGAGAGTGTTTTTCAAAATATTTAAGTTTTATTTTTAATAATGTCCAATTATGCTTAGTTTTTATTAAATTAAATGGAGTTGGAGGGTTGATTTTTCTAAAATTGCCTTTTTTAGGGAGATTTTGTGGGTTGTGGTGATTAACCAATGCCTAGAGGTTATTGATTATGATATATATCATGAAAATTTTAATATGATGGTATCCATGTTCATTATGATTTTTGGTAGGTGGGGTGTGCTATGACATGGAAATATCCTTAATTATTGTTCTTTATATGTGGAATTTATTTTTTGTTTTCAATGTTTCAGTCAGTAGTAACAACTATATCCTCTTAAATATGTGGGGCAAGTAGAGTTTGAGTAGAGTTGAACCAATGTCAACTGATGAGTTAAGATAGAACTTGGAGGTTTGGTAGAGTATTCATACTGGTGGTATTACCAATTTCATTGATAGAATTGAGGGCTTTGATTGATATTTATCTAAAAAAAGTAGTGAGTTGGAATGAGTAAGTTATCAAGATTAAGAATATGTTAGTGGATATATTAGAGGGATTGAATACCCAAGTCACTGGTTTGAAGATAGAGGAGACTAAGTATATCAAGTAGAGCATGTATTACAAGACAAAAAATGGAGAAATTTTTGTTGGAGAATGGGGAATTGACTGTCTATCAAGGGGGTTACTTGAGGCAATATTTTCTAGAGCCATATGATTAAGTATCTAAGTAGACAATGAGGTATGTTACTCTTAATGTAAGATTTATGGTTGCTCATTATTAAAATTTTACTATTTTTGAACTATTTTAGATATAATTTCCTTTTTATTCTGTATTTTTTTTTTCATTAACTAGAAACTTTGGTCATGGATGTTAAGAAGGGAAAAAATAAGCTACTATTACATCAGGTAATTATCTTTTTAATTTATAAATATTTGTATTATATAATTTTGGCCCTATTCATGAACCTATAATGAAAAAATTTCATAATAAGGTGGTGGGGGTTTTGAAGATAAATTTCTGAATTAATTCAAAGGTTAAATTGGTGATGGGCAACTTTGTGGATTAGGGTAGGTTTTATGTGGATAATGATTGTGACATTAAAGTTATTAAGGTTACAGGTGGTATTTATGAAGATATTATGGATAATAGGATGAATGGATGGCCAAATATGAATAAGGAAAAAATTTGTGAAGATACCACAAAGAACATATCTATGAGGGGCGATGAGGATAAATCAATGATGTGGTTCATGGTCTATAGAGTCTTAGATAAGGTGATATGAAGGTTGTGTGGAATGCTAATAATGTTAATATTACAAAAGGTAAGGAGAATTTTCAAATCTATTTTTAAACTTTTGTAGCTAATTAAAAGGAACAAGATAGTTTGTAGCAAATTAGAGAGGAGGTATAACTGCACAAGGCCTTTCTCCATTGGTTTATGAAATATCACTCAAGGATTAAGGAGATGGTCAATAATAAATTAATATGGTGGGATTTTATGTCTGAAGGATAATTTTTAGGATTTTAAGAGCAAGATTGAGGATATTAATACTAAAATCGAGTGCATTGAGAGATAGAATGAGAATCTCATAACTATTATTGAATTCAATTGTGTGGCCATGAAAATTTCTATGAAGAGTATGGAGGAACTAAAGTATTTGGCTAAGATAAAAAAAAATGACGAAGAGGGAAATATTAGGTTAAAAAAAAAAAGAGGAAGAACCTGGTGGTCAAAAGAGAAAGTACTCCTCACATTATGTTTAAAATTTATTTGACTATCAAGAAAATGACTGAGAGTTGGGATGAAGTATTGTATGGGTGGAAATGTATTAAGATTTAAGGCAATATTAATTTATTTTATCCTAATTTATTATTGTTTTTATGTTGTAGTTGTATTTTTGTAGTGTTTTTTATCTTTTTTGTAAGAATATCAATATATGTGGCTTTTATGACCATGTTTGTATGTTTTATGTAAAGGGTAGGGTCCCTCTCTAAAAATTATATTTACCATTAATAAAAAAATTGAGTGTCATGAAAGTAAAAATAAAAAATGATTTTGAATTGATCCCAATGGTAGATGTTGACAAGAATATGGTTTTAATATTAAGGTCATGATTCTATGAAAATAAGGTAGATACACACTTTAAATAGCATTATATGAGTTTTTAAAACAAAATAGATTGTGTGGTGATCCAAATGGATGTTAACCATGGGACATAATATGTACAAAGTGTATATATTAGGGATGATATAAACCACATATACAACATTAAATAATATGGTAAAGAGTACTTAGATCCAAGGGAATATGGTGTGTTATGTTGAAAATTGGTGAATCACATCTTAATACCATAGACACATACATTAACATTTAAGACAAGATTGTGCACTTATGCTTGCCTTTTTTACACAATTAACTCGGCCTATTATAGTTCCTTTTAACTACTTTACTTCAAAAATTTCTTGGTAATTTATTGATGATGAATCACATATAGTGATTCAAAACACATCAATAAAATACTACCATAATAATTATTTCTTAAAAATCATTTAATAAATATTATGTATTGTGAAAACATCAAATTTATCATACTTTCCTTCACTTTATTCATGGTTAATCAATACTTAAAACATCCCAAATTAATTTAGAATGTTTCCATCTAGCTTTATTAGTATCCTAGGCTCATGCTCAAATTAATTAATACATTTATCTTAGCTCTTATGCCCTTGGGACAATAATACCCCATTGGGATAACCATGCACCCAATTATTGTCCACCTTAATAGAATTTTTCCTCCCAAAAAATAATTAATACATTAAAAAATAAAAATTTATATAAGGGTCATCCGATAATTTTTAATAATACCCATTCAAAGGAAATACTAAATATACTATTATATTAGTAAATTTAAAACTATACTACACATAAGAGGCTTTCACATAAAAAATCGCCTGAAATATAATTGTATGTTGAGATCAAATACCATATTTGTAAAAATTATGATTATATCCCTATTATCCATAATCTAAAGTTTGAATACACCTCCAAGGTCAAAATTCATGATTAAATCATTCATCAAACTAGGATTGCACTAGCATCAAAAATTTTACACTAGTTTAACACACACCACCATATCATGAGATAACTACATGTAAATTTATCCCTCTTCAGAGTATTGGAATGTATGGATTACTCAACATAAGGGGTGTTGAATTCAATAAAAATTTCAACTACTGACCTCTTTTTACTTCTTGATTTCATCTTTTCATCTTTTATATTGACCTAGGTTTTTTAAATGGAAAATTAGTTACATAGTGGTCACCAAAGAAAGTAAAAATATCCCATTTAGTCCATATAAAAATAAGGTGAAGCTATATAAAACACAAAAAACTAAAGATCCTAATCTTTAATCATATACCAATACACCCTAGGGATAACAACACATCCCTATCATGTTCAATCATTATGCTTATTTCCAAGAACCTTGATAGCTCTTATTGTCTATTTATAGTCAACACAGTCAACCTATTAGTCTCAATTATAAAAACATCCCACGTCTCAATTTTATATATAATTTTATATTTTCATGATTTCAACTTCTATATTTAGTAATGTTTCAAGATTTAACAAGTCTCAAAGTAGTTTGTGTCATTAATTGCATATCTATAACATTCTAATTTTTATCAATAGTTTTCTTATTCTAGGTCTAGCATTCTCCTAGTTCTAAAAAAATTATAAAACTTATTGGTGAACCCATATTATTTATCAAATATTACAATCCATAGTCTTGTTCCTTGGGTTTCCTTCAAAAAAACTCCCTCCTAGGGTTCCAAATTCAATTTTAATTTTCTTATCATGTTGTAATGTTTATTATCATTTGGATATCTATTTGATCTTTTTCTCATTTTAGTCTTTGGAAAAATCAAAATGTCTAAAAATGAATATCTACCTCCTCCTAATTCTAAAGAGAGTTGTATCTACTTTCCCTCAAACCATATCCATGTTATCACTACCCAAATGTGTAATATAGTCCATCCTATCATAATAAAATAAGGTAACCAACATACCCTTCCTAAAACCCCTCCACTACCCACATTATCTTTCCCACATACCCTTTTTCAATCTAAAGTACTTAGGGTTTATGCTTTTGAATCCCTTAAATATAAAATCATCAATATGAGAAGTATAATGGAAGAGTTACTAAATAAAAATCAGCATTTCACTTCAAAGATAACCTCATTGTAAAATTAGATCATATATGCCAAGAATCTAAAATGTTCTAGTGTTAATCATGATTTTGTATCTTCATCTAGAAATGTTATGCCCAACATGGTCTCATATCAAAATGAGAATATAAAATAAATTCATCTACAACTGGTGATTAAAAAAGTATGTAAAAGGCTAATAAGAGTTCAAGTTAGATTATAAGGGAAATTATTCAATTTTTTTATCAAGTTACCTCCTCTACATCCTTTAAGGATATCAATATATTATTGTTCATATCATAAAATGCATGAGAATCATATAGATAATTTATCTTTGAATAACAAAATAAAAAATATAATTGATAGTGGTGATACTATCATTGATACATCAATAGAATATCCCAATCACACTATGAGTTGCATCTCCTAAATCACAAGTGAAAAAAGAGAAAATATGGATACCAAAGGATAATTGAGAGCAATAAAAGATAATAAAAGAAAATTTAGAGAAACCAATGTTACAAAAAGATCAAGATGAAAAATAAAAATCATGAGAGGCACAAGATGTAAAGGAAAAATTACAAAATTAATGTATTGAAAAGTCAATGTTACAAAAAGATAGAATAAAATTTGTAAAATAAAACTCAAGATAAGAAAAAAAAACATTATAAAAAGAGGGCTTCTAAAAAGAAAGCTCTAAAATCAAGAGATGCCTACAAAATCTAATATTTCAAATATGTTTACAAATGGGATAATTATAATTATCTCCTTATATCAAGATCCTTTCAATGTCATTAATCACATAAATGGAAATAAATTTATAGATGTCAAGGTTATGGACTATTAGGAAATCATATTTTGTTCTATGTCATTTCTTATATCACTTGAAAATAAGAATCAACACTTGGATAAAACTAGTGCATCTATAACATGTATGGGATCAATTAATTTAAGAGTTTAGTTTTATTCAAAAGAGTTTTATCTTAATTTTTGTGTTATTTAAAATTCAATTGCATAGAATTTTGTGTTTTCAAGAGCATGGTTAAAATAAATAGGAAAAATTATTGATAAAAAAAGGTTGCATATCATTTGATCATGAAGACAAGGTTACATCCTTTTAAAAATAAAATATATATTTAGATAAAAATAAACAAAAATAAAGCATATATTCAACTAGTAAAAAATAGATACAAATAATGGCGTATAAGTAGAGGCATAGGACATAATACACATTATAAAATAGAATCAGAAAGGTCAATACCAATATGGGAAAATTAGTTATTCATATATATATATATATATATATATATATATATATAATATGATCACAACAATGATGATAATGGTTCTTATGATAATCTAGATTCCTATGATCTTTATAATACTAATTATGCATAAGATTATTATGGTTATTATGATATATGGTCTACACAGAGGAATCCTCTTGATGACTTATTTGGATTCTAATAAAAACCTTATTTGTACATAGAACCTTTGGTAATAATATTATTCTAAAATAAAAAAATTAGATATTCCAAAAAAATACAACACCATGACCTATACATGTTTATTTTTAGTTAACTAATATCTGGTAAATTTGTACACAATATTTAGTACTTTTGTCAAATTTATAATATCATATATGATTCAAGAATGAACATGAGTGATTTTAGAGTATACAAGATTCCATCCCCAAATTTTGATGCAGGCTATTTAGCCATTACAAACTTAGAAATTGCATTTAGATAGGAGCACCCTATATGGACAAGATCACACCCCGATGTTTTCCTATTACCCTAATATTGTCCTAGTAAGCACAAAATAATATATATTAGTTATAGACCTTAAAAAATCCTTCTAGAACCTAAACATACATCATAAATCTCACTAGGGGCATCTCATACACATTTTTTTTCCTTTTATAGCTTTTCCTTATTTCTCATAAATGACCTCTCTCATTGCATTACACATATTGATATTGATCATATACTAACACACCTATATATTACTATTTATCTAAGTTACTAAATATAATCATGTTCAAAATTACTTACATCGATCAACTATAGAGTACCATGCATGTTTTTTAGGTTTTCTTTCCTACTTCATGTATTATATCTATTTCATTATTTTTATGCTTGAAGATAATTAGATATCTCTTTTTGTGTGGTTGTAAGCCTTAATTCTCTAATTATGTGTGTGAGGAATTTTTAACATGTCCTTTTGTGTGTTTCTTTTTATGAGGACATTTGAATATGTCATTATGTGTGTCTTTAATATTTCATTTTCTGACTATATGTGTGTGAGGACTTTTGAACATGTCCTTGTGTGAGTTTATTTATTTAAGGACATTTAAAAATGTATTTATTATGGATCTAAGATTTCATTCTATATTTTAATTTGTTTGAGGAAATTTTAACATGTCCTTATGCTTTATTCTATGCATGTGAGTGAAATTTGAATATGTCCCATATATATGGCCCCTTGGCCTTCTATTTTCTTGCTTTGTGTACTTGTGATGTAATAAATGTTTATATGCATCATGGCCTTGATATTTTATTCCCTATTTTCTCACTTTGCATAAATTTTAATCCATGATGGATATCATGCATCCTTCCCCAAGTAGTTCTATTCACTTTCCAATAGTAATTTGTAGCACTTATCTACATACCTAACTTATAAAATATATCTTAAAATTCACTCTATATGTTTTTTCATATATGAATCTCACATTACTATTGTACTTAGTTTATATATATATATATATATATATATATATATATATATATATATATGTGATGCCATACTTCTCTATGTTATCACTACTACTTATATTTGCATAGTTTACATGACATTTATCACATAAATTTTTATTTTAAATTATCACGTAGGATCAACAAATCACCTAAAAATAAGGGGAATAAATAGTGGTTTGTATTAGAGACTAAGACCACTTAGTATAGTACATATACATGCACATGCATATATGTTTAACCTTCATATAGTAAATCATTTATCATACTCAAAATACACTCAAAGAAGTAATTTGGACAAGGGCACTCCAACTGGATAGGAATACACCTTATTGTTATCCAAATGGGATGATATTGTCCCAAATCTTAGAAAATAGTTGATTCCATAATCTATCATAATCTCAAGTAGTCAAGATCAATTTGTAATAGGTTCATAGTATCAATTCTTAGGCTTTACTCGTATTTTGTCTTAGATTTTATCAATTTATGGGCATCATGCATAGTATGTGTTCTAGTTTAATACACATGTTTTTATTATAATATAAATTTTGATTACTCAATTTTAGAATTTATATAGACCAAATATCATATTGGGGGCATGTGCATGAAAAATGGCTTACTTCATGCTCATTTTTACACTAATTATATAAATGGAATGGAAATGCTTCTCATAATCCATGATGTATACACCATAATAATATCATAAAACCTATTTACCCTAATTTTTGCACCAATGTTATGTCAATTTTACACTAAAAATGATCTTTATTCCATTTATAGTTGTTGGTTCACCTTTTTGCCACCAGTGTTTCACCAAAACATTTTATTGGGATTCATATAGGCATTCCAAGCTATTTCACTACCTTGAGTATGTAATGATTTCTTCAATCATACATTTAATTATTAATCACACTCTCTTAATCAATGAGGATTGGTGCATGCATAGTCCAATCCAATATTTTCATTAAAAATTAAATCTCCATGGGGTCTACCCTCTATAGTCACCAATTTTTTACTAAAAATATAATGGTTAATGTACCCAATGAGGTGTATTCATTCCTTATTATTATATATATAATTTTTCTTGTCTTTTCTTCTTGATTTTCATTCTACTTAGAGAGTGATTTTACACATGTTTGATTGTAGGTTTGTATGAAGTAAAATTAAGGATTGTGTTATATATTCAAGATTGCACTTCATATGTAATTTTAGGTATGCACTTTTTCCTTTTAAAATATTAATTTCAATTTAATACATTATAATAATAAAATTTTGGAAAATAAGCCACAAAGTAACATTTAAGATAAAATCATTTACTTATGATCACCTTTTTAACACAATTAGGTCATGATCTATTTTAGGGCCTTTTGATCACTTTATTTCACTTTCTGCATGGTGACTTAGTCCTTCAAACATCCCAAATTACTTTATAAAGTATCCATCCAACTTGATCAATATCCAAGGATCATGCTTTTATTGATTGACACCTTCAGCATATCTCTTATTTCTATTAGGATAAGAGCACCCCTTTGGGACAATAACACACCCAATTTTCATCTACCCAAACATAAGTTGTCCTCCCACTAACTAATGACTATTTTAGGAAATTCAAAGTTGTGTAAGGGTTGAAATATAAGTTTTTATAAATCCCCATTTGAATGAATTCACAAAAAATACTATATAATCACATTTCAAACCATTTCTCACACAAGATAATTCCATAAAGAAAATCACCATAAATCTAATTATACATTGAGATAAAATTCCCTATTTTCCCAATTATGATTACATACAACCCTAGTATCCCTAATATAAAGTCTAAATACACATATAAGGTCATGAGTCATAATTAAATAGCTTAATCACACCAATATTTAACAAATGTATATAATTTTTCACCACTTTCATATGCACCACCATATCATGGGAGAACTACATTGATTTTAATACCTCTTCAGAGTATTGGTGCATAGGTTGTGATCAACATAGGAAGTTTTAGGTGAAACACAACTTCAACTTCTAACCCATTATTTCTCCATTATTACATCTTGTATACTTTTCTATTGATCTAGTGTTTTAAAGTTGAAAACTAGTTACACAATGGTAACTAAAGTGAATCAAAATATCCCATATAAAAAATAGGCACATGTGCACAAAACCTAAAAATTTTATGACCATGATCTTGTGTCAAACACCAATGCACCCTAGGTATAACAAAGCACCCCTACCATGTCTAATCAATACTCTTCTATCTAGTTCCTTTGTTATATCCCATTCTTGTTCCATAAATAATAAACATAGTCATTTTATCAATCTCAGATCCATAATCATCATGTGTCCTTATTTTCTAGCTAAGTTTCCATTTTTTCTCTTACAATTTCCATATATAATAATTTTCTAGATTTAATAAGTTTTAAATTAGTTTATATCATTTATTTTATATATATATATATATATATATATATATATATATATATCATTATCATTTTTCTTAATAGTTTTCTTATTTAGGGTCTAGCATTCTTCTATTTCCCCAAATTTTATAAAATATATACAACTAATCATGTAGGAAGAATATGGGTGAAATAAAAATATGAGGTGACTTGGAAGACATGTGTGAAATTGAAGTCAAGAGACATGAGTTTCATGAGTAGTGGTTTACTTTGGATAGGACCTAGAAAATTCAAAATTAAAGTGGTAAAAATATGACCAAGAAATGGGTTCCTAAGGTATTTATGTTTCCTAAGAGGGAATTAAGTTTAAAAAAAGGAATGATGGGGAAGATGGCTTACTATGATGGAAAAACATTCACGGATACATATGTAAAATATATGGAGACATATTTATCTAAATATGAGGAAATGTTCGATGTGTTAGTATAATTTTTTTTAAATAATCCACTAGATGACAATCTATATTTTAACCTTTTTTACTAATTTGGGATACACGTAAAAGAGAATTTTTCATAATATATCAATTTAAAAAAGAGAAGATTTTAATTTTAGTGTTATTAGGGTATTATAACACTTTCACAATTATGAAAAGGAATGTATTTTTTTAATTTTTATCACTATTGTATGGTTATGGGTGTATGAAGTATTTTACACATTGAAGTCATGGGTACATGCATCATATGTGGTGAGTGAATATAAGAGACAAAATACATATTGGGAAAATGTAAAGATATAATAGAGAAACCACATATTTGGAAATTTTTAATGAATATTTCATGTACATTTATATTTACGTCCACATATGAGAAATTAAATAATCCTTAGAAGGTTATGTCTTCACCTATTTTTCTAAATGACACACAGATGAAATATTAGTTTCAAGAAATGAATTGAGCTGAGATTTATGGGAGTGTACCTTATTTAAATAAATAAAATATTAAAATAACATAGGATAAATAATTATAATATACATTCAAGGCTTGTAATATATAGGGTAATGGAATCTAAGTCATAATAAAGTTATTTGTAATGTTGATAGAGAAAAAGAATTATATGATGAGGCTAATAATATGAATGTAAACATAAATTACAAGAGATTGGATAATATAAGGTGATATAAAACATTATTAAAAATACTAATTTCAATCATAATACACAAATAAACCTAATGTGGGGAGAGAGGTATATATAATGATGTTTATTATGGGTGATTATTTGATGAATGCAGAGTTCACATGCATCATTGAACTCAATAAAGTTTCATGGATTTTTTCCCATGAGACTATCATGAGATTAAAGTATTTCATGACTCATTGGGTAAAATTTTCATTCAGTTAAATGAAAGTGTAAAACCTATAAAGAACATGGCATACAAAATGAATCCAAAACTTTGAGAAAATTTAAATGAGGAAATAGACAAAAATATAAAAAATAGTGGGATATACCCCATGGAATAGTATGATTGGGTAATTAAAATGATAATAAATACAAATAATGATGGGTAGATTATATTTTTACACATGTTTAATGATTCATGTATTCATTTGGTTCCCAATTATATACCACTTTCACTTGTCCTTGCACACTTGAGAAAAATGGAAAACAATGGCGAAAAAACCACTAGTATGTCATTGTAATAGAGGAAGGATTTGAAATCAAGATTAGACCAAACACAAAAAATGATTGAGATCCACCTACAAATGGTATGGTCAACTCCTTGCTACTTTTGGCTCTTCCTAAACCAAGGTGAGAGGACATAAGGGGTGGCTTTCTAACATGGAGAGATTCTACAATTCAACCTCCATGGGGATTTTTAGCACAAGGAACAAATATGACTAGGGCATAACCAAGTTTGTATACTTCACCCATGAAGGGTTGCTACATGAAATACACAAATGCGCTAAGTCATATTAAAGCTACTAAATATAGATGGGAAAGAGAATACAATCTTCATTATATAGACTCTTCAATAATAATGGTTGAATAAAATATTGTAATGTTATAATTTAAAGCACAAACTATAAATACATTTCAAATAAACAAGATCTTATGCATTTACAAGGAAAATAACACTTATAGTATGTAACAGTGTGTATTATTTATAGGGTAAGATAGGGTATAATAGTTGGATAATTATAAAATAGAGGGTGGCATGCTAGTGGCTTCCAAATAGCAGGGTCTCTTGAAGTATTTCATGACAATATTTCCTAAAAAATATGTTAAACAACTTCAAATGCAAGATAATGGTAAATACAATATGATCCCTCAGAGACTAGAACATACACTAAAACTAATATTTCAAATGCCTTTCCCTATTGAATCCATAAATCTAGGGTGCCATACAAAGAACCATAAGCATTTTTGTTAACTTAAAAATAAATATTACACACATCAGTATTTTAAAATGATTCTATGAGGACAAGCATGGTGAGATTTCTCTTTTGATAAGGTAGACATAAACATGCTCTCAAAGCTTGATAATGGTTATATAGCTATAACCACGTTAGCAAGGGAGATAAAATATACACACAAAAATTGATCCCAAAAACATTTCTATAGAACCTAGGCTTAGATAAAATGTATGCTTAAAATAATGACCTACAACAACCAACACAATAGCCAACCAACCTCTTAAATAGAGGAGAAGCCCTCTATGTATACATTTTCAAATCTAGAACTATGGGTCACAAATTTCAATAGTACAAAACAAAATTTTAAGTATACCAAGATGCTTCCATATAGAAAATATTCTCTTATCATAACTAAAATCTTCATCCATTGGAAAGAAAAATAATTGTTCTAACTACATCTACAAAGAATGATAAAGATATGCAACAAACTCTTTTATTTCTTGGCTGTAAATATTTTCAAATGAGATAGAAGGAGAATATTCATGGTGGAGGGAAAATAAACTTTTTATTTATGTATAACTACTTAAAAATGCCCTAGACCACCTGCTTGGATAAATGGAACCTCCTAGATAATGTCCCTTCCCTTTATGCATGCTATGGAATAACCTGCTCTTGCAATGATGGCATGGGAATGTTCTAGATCCATGGCTACTTGAGAGATCTTCTTTGGAGTGGCCTACCTTGGATTTATAGACCTAACAATTCTCACTTATGGAGGAACAAGAATAACAATGAAACAATGTGAAAGACTTAGGTCACTTTTAACTTTTGGATCCAACTTATTTTTTCATTTTTCATTTTTCATTTTTATTTTTGTGCATGTAGCCTTTTAGGGAGTCCTCCATATTTTTAATGAAAAAATGCCTTAGTTCCAACTTTTGATTTACCTAGGTAAATCTTGGTCTCTTTCAAAAAAATTCAAATCTATAGTCAATGGTGAAAGCCTTAACTATATTACATAGGATCTTTGAACATGTCATGCATGCCTATGTGGCATCATCATGTCACTTAGTTGACTATTATTTTTTCTTTACATTTTCCTTAACATAACTTGTCTCCATACATGGTTTAACTTCATTTAAATGTCCACAATCATCCTCCACCATTAGATTTGCTTGTCTAAGAAAATGTGGACCATGGATCTATGTCTATCTCATTATAATTGTGACACATGTCACTACCACATTCAACATGGACCCTTTTAAAATTACATCTTGGTTCACAACATTAGATTTTTGTGCATAAATTGATGTGTACCATTGATCTTGATCTGAGAGACCAAGCATTATTCATTGCTAGATATCTTTAGACTTCAATTTGTACCACTCGAAAGCCCCATAAGCTTTATGCATCTTGTTCTATCATTCCTATCAGGCTAACATGTTTTTTCTAGGTGGTGGTCCCATGTTCATTTTGGGCTTTGTTGAAAGTTATCAACTTAATACACATCATATAATAGATTGTCTATAATTTGAATACATACCATCAATCTTTAGGAATGTGCTCAATATTTAGCCTATGACCATGTATTGAATCTTAAAATGTGCCCTCGCACTATTATATTTTTCCATCTAATCAAATGTGCATTGTCAAATTTTAATCCATGAGATTGAGTGTGATTTTTTCCTTGCAAACAATCTTTATTACTCTAATTGCCATCACACTATGTGGCATCACCTCACTAGATCTCTGGCCTAGTTGAATCATCAAATGTCTAATCATATCATTAGATTATCCCCACTCAATAAAATGTGTGCCATTGGATCTACCTCATTTTTAAATAAAATGGTTATTTATCATGCCTTAAAATTGACATCCACATGCCTATTAAGAGATGTCTACAAGACCGTCATCCCTATAATCTTGGCAAATTTCTTCAGGACTTATGTTTTGGGTCTTTATCTTTGTATTTTCTATCTTTAGCATCATTTTTCTCATTTGGCCCTTAGGTCTTTGGCATTCCTATATCGGGACAATTTTTCCATGATAATTGTTGCATGATTTTTTTATTTTTGGCACTTCTACTCCTAGGCCCTCTATCTATTGGGATAATTATTTCAAACATTTTGTTTAATATAATTTTCCCAAAGAAATGTACTCTCTCAGACACTTTTCCCATATAAGTTTATTCTAATACATATTTTTCTTTGTTGAGACAAATTTTCAAACATTTTATGCAAAAATATTCCACAAATAAATTGAATTTTGAACTTTTGCCAAGGAATTAGACTTATGACTTTTGATAAAAGATTTGAACTTGTCAATTTTCCTAAATAAATTGAGTCTTTAGCATTTGTGTCTTCATTAAGTCAATTTTTTTTAGATATTTTATTTGAAATAATTTCCCTAAAGAAATTAGACTTAGCATTTCTTTTAGACTTTTTGCATGGACAAAATGTCTGAAGGGAAAGTACCATTCAGTCTTTTTATCATGAATAGAAATTCTAAAATAAATAATACTTTGGCCTAAAATAATAGAATTTCTTAAGACAAAAAATTTGAAACAAATAAGGACTTTACCCTTTCCTGAGATAATGTAATTCTTTCAAACTTTTTATGTGAGAAAAATGCTCAAAGGAATTAACCCTTCAGACTTTTTTCCATGGAAAAAATGTCTAATGCAAATAAGACCTTTGCATTTTTAAGAAACTTCTCAATTCCTTCATATTTTTTGTCATGGACAATTTTCTATATGAAAATAAGTCTTCAAACATTTTATGTGAACAAAAATATTAAAGACTTATTTCCATCAGGTAAAATATCTTGAAAAAAAAATTAATAACCCTAAGGATTTATAAGTATTAAGTAAAGATTGAATCAAGGCTTAGCCAATTTAACATGAAACTTGACCCTTGACATGAACATTTGAAAATAAGACTTAGGCTGAGGACTTAGGATTTGATACTTGACAAGGGCCCAATTGCTCTAGTGAAATTTTAGGCACTAACACTAGCTCTTGCTCGAGGATGTACACCCCCTTCATGTGTGCAAAGAACTGCAAAACATAAGACTAGTTGCTAATCCATTAGGCCACAGAGTCAAGATTTACTAATTTTTAGCAAACATCTATAAAAACCTAGTGAAACATGGTAGACTTAATGAAAAATACCAAGAGGATCTAACAATGAACACACAATAAAACACAAAGGGAAACTATATAAACAAGGCCCAAAGAAAAGGGGCAATAAAACAATAAAAAGACAAAACACTATATAATTATATACACTATTACAGGTTATGGACTCAATCAAAGAAGTGTTTTAAAAGATCTATTATTAATTGGTAGCTCTAGAATTTCACCATCTAGGTCTATCAATAATAAAGTATGCTCCCCAATCTGGCAGTCAATGGAATAGGGACCCATCCACAAGGCATCAAACTTGCCAATTTTTTCCTTTATCCTCATGATTATTATCCCAAAGTAGAATCGGATCACCTACATGTAAATTTCTTAGAGTGACCTTCCTATCAAATGTTTTCTTCAATTTTTCTTGGAAATTGAGGTGTCTTTCATGAGCTTGTCTTCAAATTTCATCAAGATAAATAATCTGGTTCATCATATTCTCATAATGATTGATTTGTTCATCATCCTCTAGTTATTGCATAACGTTGATAAGTTAGAAACTAAAAATTTATAGGAAATTTTTTTGAGCTCTATAAACATGCTCAAAATGGTTTTTACCTATAGCTCTCTTAGGCATAATCCTATTAGCCCATAAGGCAAACTTCAATTTTTCACCCCACTTTTTCTTATTTTCTTCCAATGTTCATTTGATGATCTTAAGGAAGTTCTTATTACTTGATTCTACTTGCCCATTCCCTTGAATATTGTAGTTGGAAGCATAGGTAAATTTAATCCCATAGACTTTGCATAATGCCATTAAAGGTTTAACTTTAAAACTCATGGAATTATCCATAATAACTTTGATAAGCACACCAAATCCACAAATAATATGATTCAACAAAAAATCCATGACTACTTGGTGTGTTTCTTTCTTTGTAGGGACTACTTCAACCCATTTCATGTAATAATCATTCATAACTAGTATCCATTTATGCCTAACACTTGAAGAATCAATAATTTATCCAATGAAATACATTCCCCATTATCTAAATGGTCCTTCAATCATCATAAGTTTTAAGGGAAGAGAACCTAAAACTTTCATCCTCCCAACAAAGTACTGACATTTTTTGTATTTTCTAACTTTCTGAGCAACATGTGTTTCTATGCTAAATTGCTTTCTACATTCAAAGAAGAAATAAGAAACTAAAAGAAATGGTCAAGGCTAGAAGATACCTGATTATAGTCATGCGCACCGAAATCAGACGTTGGAAGGTACTCCTCTTTGGCTGTGGAGGAATGACACCTGCAAAGAAAAATAGACTAAACATGAAAAAACGTCAATCAAGGATATGGTGGGTTGTCAGGCAAACGCCTGATCCCAGAAGTATGAAGACTTCCTAGAAGGATATCACCCACTAGTTTAAAACAAAAATATTTGACAAAAATGGAAATAATGAAAAGGCAAAATGAAAGCAAATAAAAGATAGAAAACAAAATGCGTACCTGATATTCAGTGAACTGTTTTACATAGTCACCGGTGTCGGTCTCTGTGCCAGCATCGGTCAGTGGAAGGTGTCAACATCGGTTAAGGTGCCAGCGTCGGTCAAGGTAATGACCGGCATCGGTCGGGGCAACAATTCCGGACAGAGTCTGGGTGGGTCTGGTTGAGTCGAGATAGGGTCTGGTCGAGTCGAGACAGAGTCTGGTCTAGTCTGGACAGGGTCTAGGGGTTTGCAGAAGGTCTATTGTTTTATTTGGGGTTTGTGCAGGAAGTCTGAATAGAGTTAAAAGACTATGTAGTCAGGGGATAGCAGGCAGAGGTGTAAAGGAGAAAGTCAAGTCTCGGGGTTACAGTCTGAAGATCTGGGGTGATAGCAGTAAATAAAAAACAATAACTAGAGAAAAATAAAACACCGAGCAAGATACTTACCTGTTATATGATTGAAGATGAAGTTGGAGACATGATTGACATTGTCACTGTGCAAGAGAGAGCGAATGCAAATTGGTTGGATGCAAGAGATGGTTGATTGCCAGAGTTGATTGATTGCAAGAGTCCTGTTGAATGAATGAAAAACTCGTTGATCGAATGAAGAGGTTACGGATGAAGGTGAGGGACGGTTCGATAACCAATCAGAAAACCGATTGGGAACTGAATGGGTAACGGGTAATGGAATAATGGTTCCTACGTTTGGATCAAAAACACAGTGCTAAGGAGAACCGACGTCGGCAGGACCGCCGACGTCGGCCGATAAGTGACCGATGTTGGCGACATCAGTCAGGTGGCAACTGTGGTCAGCAGATGTAAAATGGGGGCAGAGACTAATTTTAGTCTTTTGCTCATTTTGACAAGCTGCCAGGATTAAGGCTAGTGGGAAAAATGGTCGACAGGGGTTAAATAGGTGAGGGAGAATAAAACGGGGGATGACTAGGGGAGTCAACATGATTTCGGTGTCTACATTTGCCCCTTTTTGTCTTGTTGGTTGTTTTGGATGAACTGCAAGACAAAAATAGGAGTGATTGCCCCAGGTGAGGGATAAGGTTGATTTCATCTTGTTAGTTGTTAGAATGAACTGCAAGACAAAAATAGGAGTGATTGCCCTAATTATGGATGAGGTATTCCCCCTCAAAGCAGGAGTCGAGGGAAGGGAATCGGGAATCGGGTGCTAATTTGACAAAGAGTGGATGAAAAAGAGGTGAGGGTGAATGCTACAAAAGGTGTGATTGTGTGCATACCACTGCATGAGATGGTTAGGTCAAAGTGTCACAGGTCAAGGATCGAAGAGTGCTAAAATTGAAATAATTAGGCCCCAGCATTTAGTCATCTACTGATTGGGTTATTCAATCAAAGCTGAAGCTCCAATGGGTCGTTGCATTCTAGGTATCCCAGGCTCAGGAAGTGCTCCTAGAAACATGAAAAAGTCACAAGTAGTGCGGATCAACCGGCTTGCGATCCTATACTTGTGAGAGTCCAAAAAGTCTGCGCACAATTCTGCTAACAAGTCATGAGGTAGCATACATGCAAAAATAACCAAGGCAACATTGTCTTGGAAGTAGTCGAGGTCAGAGGAGATAGGCATGATCTCTAATGGTTGGTGGTCGAGGGGAGGAATGGATGAAAGGATGTGGCCGAGCTAACCTCAGAAGACCCCATGTCAACTGAGTGCTGCCTACATAGCCCCGGTGGAAGGGCCTCAGGCCAATGTAGTTCTCCCTAGAAGGGAGGGAGGGTCAAAGGGATGGCATTGGTCGTGGTCAAGGGCAAGGTGATGGTTAAAAGGAGGAAAGAAGGTTTGTCCATCAGAGAGACGAACAAATGAGGGTGGTCAAGCTAACCCCAGAAGACAGTCATGTCATCTGAGTGCTGCCTACATAGCCCAAGTCATAGGGCCTCAGACCAATGTAGTTCAGACAAAGGGTCTGAGTGGTAGACAGGTGGTCAAAATGGTCGATAGATTGGTCTTGGTTATGATAAAATGATGAGGAGAAGAGATGATGTTGCAGCCTTTTCCATATTGTGTGATGGTGTATTTTGCAACATTGGTTGAGGGGTCTTTCATCCCTAGCAATATTCCATATTCGTGATGGATGTATGCTAAAAATGAATTGAGGTCTATTTATGCTTCAGCAAGTATTGGTTTATGCTTAACATAAATTGTGGTTGGTCGATAGTTTCCATGTGTATTGGTGTCCATAGAAACTAGGGTGAATAGGCTATGGGAGTGGTCTGAAAAGAGAGTTGAGTTGAGTTGATTGACAAGTGATGAAGGTGAATGTGACCAAAGTGCAGAAGAAGGGAAAAGCATATTGCTCTTTCATTGACAAGGACCAAAAAGACAGTATAGATAGGGGTTAGTAGAATCAAGAGCCCCATTCATGCGTGATGTCATTGACCATAGTTATGTTAGAGCGGTAATCGAATCACTTTGACATTAAAGTGAGCTCGAAGTCCCTTGAGCAAGTGATAAGAGGAGGAAAAAGGGTAACCCATTTTAAGAGCAGAGATAACTTTGCCCCTTTTTATAGGAGACCCTAAGACAACTATAAGTCAAGTCCATGACTAGTTTTTTTTTTTTTTTTTTTGAGGTGCAGACTGATCAATGTGGGAAGTCTGCATAGAGATGTCATTTTCTTGGTGGTCAGTTGTGAAGCTGATCAATGCGGGAAGCTTCTAAAATAGTGTTGTTTATTACCAGATTAGTCATAGCCATCCTTCAAGGGAGTGGTCTAGATTTTTGTTTAATATAAGGGCTTTTGAATAGTTATCCTTTAAGGGAGCAGTCTATTAATTACATCAATGATAGTAGAGCTATCCTTCGAGGGAGTAGTCTGCCTTTTGATATTGATATTGATATAGTGACCATGGATATTTTGACATCTTGATTTGTTTTTACAGAAATGTGAGTCATGAATAAGATTATAGAAGGTCAAGGGCTCCCTTTCATTAGGACAAAGCATCCATACAGCATAAAAGGATTATAGGAATTGTTAAGAGGAATAGGGTTGAAAGGAATTAGGACTAAGAGGATGAGGATTGCTCAAGTGATGAGCTCAAGTTAAGTGTCAAGTGGACAAGTACTCGACTAGCAGTAGAACAGTCACAGATGCAACGCATTAAGAGGCTCAGGTCCTGGTCGTCCATCAAGAGAAGACAGATGATAAGTCCCTGATCCATATTTGTGCGTGATAATAAAAGGTCCAAGCCAATTAGGATCAAACTTGCCCCGTTTACTTCGCTCCATATTGGTCACATGTTGATTCTCTTTGAGGATGAGGTCTCTGATGTTGAAATCTCGTTCTCATAGATTTTTGTCATAGGCACGCTTGATGCGATGTTGATAGACATGGAGATGATTAAGGGCAGCAAGACGGCATTTGTCAAGTAACTCAAGTTGAGCTAAGCGATCTTGATGAAAGTCATCGTTGGAAAGGATATCAGGTAGAGAAATGTGGAGAGATAGGATCTGTACTTTGAGAGGTAGGACAGCCTCTATTCCGTACATGAGAGAAAAAGGGGTAGCACCCGTAGAGGTTCGGATGCTAGTGCGGTAGGCCCATAAAGCGAAGGGAATGTGAATGTGCCAGTCCCTTCCTGTGTCGCTGACCACTTTCATGAGAATTTTGGTGAGAATTTTGTTGGAAGCCTCAGCCTGCCCATTTTCTTGTGGGTAGTAAGGTGAAGAGAAACTGAGTTTGATGTCGAATGAGTCACATAGCGTTTGGACAGTCTTGTTTTTGAAGGACTTACCGTTATCGGTGATGATTTTATGAGGGACACCGAAATGACAGATGATGTGGGTGTTGATGAAGTCGATGATCTTGTCAGATTTTGTGGAGATGAGAGGAATGGCTTCCACCCACTTGGTGAAATATTTAGTGGCTGTGATGATGGATTGATGATGAAGAGAGGAATGGGGGTTAATCTCACCGATGAGATCTAAACCCCACTGAGAAAAAGGCTAGAAATCTTGAGTGATTTGTAAGGCGTGACTAGGAAGATGAAGCAAGTTAGAGTGTTGCTGACACTTGATGTAACGCTGAACATAATCGCTACAGTCTTGATGAAGGGTAGGCCAATAATAGCCCAGATGAAGGATGCGCTTGGCAACCGAATTCCCACTGAAATGTCTACCACAAATCCCATCGTGGACTTACTGAATGGCTTGAGATGCTTCAGTGGAGGTGAGATAGTGAAGAAGGAGGCCGTTGAAGCCTCGCTTATAGAGAAGACCCCCTAGCATGGTATAGCGAGTGGTATGCTTGATAAAAGCTCATCGTGCATTACTAGAGAGGTTGGGAGGAATGACAGAAAGAGACAAGTAGTCCACAAGTTGCTTATACCAATCGTATTGTGGGCTAGGGTCTATAGTGTTGACATGATTAATGTGAGAAGAGATATATGAAGGCAATGGCACACGATGCACCATGACAAAAAGTCTGGATGCAGATGAGGAAGATGGGATATGCGAAGCGAGAGAAGCCATGGTGTCAACAAACTTATTCGTGGATCGAGGAACAGTCTGCAGGAGGAAATGGTTGAAAGATGCAAGGAGAATGTCAGCACAGTTTTTGTACCTTTGCAAAATTTCATTTTTATAGAGGTATGAACCATTGACCTGATTGATGACGAGCTGCGAGTTGCCGAAGATGTTGATGGACTTGATGCTGAGAGAGAGGGCGGTCTGAAGTCCCAAAATTAAGGCCTCATACTTGGCCATATTATTGGTACAATCAAAGTCAAGTTTAAAAGATAGAGGCATGGGCTCCCCTTTGAGTGGGATGATAATGACCCCAGCACCCCCACCTAGTTGACATTTGGAGCCGTCAAAGAACATGGTCATCTGATAGATGGTGTCATCAGAGGAAAGCGTAGTGATAGATTCATCAGGAAACTCACACTACGAAGGTTGATTGTCAGGAAGAGGGGCGTCTACTAGTTGATCAGTGATGGTTTGCCCCTTAATAGATTTCTATTGGATGAATTCGAGGTCAAACTCAGCAAGTAGCATGAGCCACCAAGCCATACATTGATTCTGATATGGCTTGGAGTGCATATATTTGAGAGGGTCGGTGTGGGTGATGACAAAGGTCTTATGATTAAGAAGATAGTGACGGAGCTTGGTAGTGGTAAAGACTAACGCCAAACAGAGTTTCTCGGTATAGGTGTACCGAGTTTCATAGTCGACCAGTATTCGGCTGATATAATAGACTGCTTGATCACAGTGATGCTCATCTCGGTGCGCGATCATGGCACCTAATGAATGATTAGTGGCTGAGATATAAAGTTAGAAGGGTTGGTCATCTTTAGGTGGAATGAGAATAGGTGGAGAGACTAAATAGCATTTAAGGGCTTCAAAATCCTCTTGACAGTCCTTATCCCATGTAAAGGAGACATCCTTCTTAAGGAGATGATGAAAAGGTTGGCAGCGGTCAAAAAGCTGCGAGATGAAATGACGAATGGACTGGAGCTTGCCTTGCAAACTGTGAAGCTGCTTGAGATTGGTCAGGGATGGCATTTCGAGGATAGCGTGAATCTTGGCAGGATCTATCTCGATGCCACGAAAAGAAATGATGAAGCCGAGAAGCTTACCAGAGAGGACCCTAAAGACACATTTCTTGGGATTAAGACGAACATTATACTGAAGAAGACGAGAGAAGATTATTTTGAGAATGGTCAGGTGGTCACGGCGAAGCTTGGACTTGCTGAGCAGGTCATCCACATAGTCCTCCATGATTTTGTGAAGGAGATCTTGGAAAATGTAGGTCATGGCATGCTGATAAGTGGTGCCTACATTTTTCAAGCTGAAAGGCATGACTCGATAGCAAAAAGTCCCCCATGGGGTAATGAAAGTGGTCTTGTGCTGATCTTCCAGAGTAATCAGGATTTGATTATATCTTGAAAACCCATCCATGAGAGACAGCATCTCATGGCCGGTCGTGAGATCAACAAGCTGGTCAATGTTAGGAAGAGGAAAGTCATCTTTAGGACAGGCTAGGTTAAGGTCACGATAGTTTGTGCAGATCCGAATCCCCCCAGTTGCCTTGGTGACTGGGACGATGTTAGAGACCCACTGTGGATAATCAATGGGTTGGATGAAAGAGACAGAAAGGAGGTGCTGAAGTTCCTCTTTGACAAGGAGGGCAATGCGAGGATGCATCTTTCAAAGCTTTTGCCTAATAGGCTTAGCCTCTGGTTTGGTGACAATGTTATGAGTAACGATGGTGGGGTCGATGCCAGGCATATCACTGTAAGTTTAGGCAAAGGCCTTGCTATGGTCAGAGAGGAACTGGGTATAGTCAAGCTGTCCCTGAGTGTCTAAAGATTGGCCAATCTTTAAGACATAAGGAACATCAAAAGAAGAAAGGTTGATGTCAATGGTTGATTCATTTAACATAACCTGGGTTTCAAAAGGGAGGGAGCGCTGGATGAAAGAATCGTCAGTGCCCATGTAAGAAAGAATGGCATCATCATCAACACAGTGGACAGTTTGAATGGTTGCCGACTCATCTTCGATCATGCTGGGAAAAATGAGAGGGAGAGACTTGGACACCCTATTGAGCTGATAAGTCAAGGGTTCCAGCGGATGGTGTTTATGCAAAAAAAAAAACTAGGAGGAATGGAAACCACTGACTCCGGAGGTGAAGGGGGCAGAATAGGCGAGTGTGGAGGAGATTGGTCAATTATTGGTTCGAGACAAAGGTCTACAGGATCTTGAGTGGGGTCATGATATCCCAGGCCATACTATTTCTTGGCATCATCATCATTAAGCAGTTGGATAGGCTGATGGGAGCCCTGCTCATAGCGTCTGAAACCAAAACCCTTCCATGCACACCTGTAAAGGTAAGTGTGTGCAAAGGTAGGGTTGCTAAGAAACAAAAAGTCTAATGTGAAAGGTTGGGGTGGAGAAAGAGGATTACCATCAGTAGGAGCTTGATTGAGCCCCCCATAGATGAGGTTGGTTCAGAGGTGAGGAGGACCATAAGGTACGATCATCCTGATCCGATGGCCGTAGCTGGGGCTGTGATGAAGGCGTCCATACTCTTGTGGAGTTTGGAACATGTCTAAGGTTAACAAGTGATACTCTCCCAATGAAAGTCTTTGGAAGATGTCTTCCATGGGATCTGTGGTCATCACTTGAAGGGGAGGTGTAAGGGTGACCGCCTGTTGTGAACTGGTTGAAGCTTTCACGGATGGAGGCGGTGCCGGGATTGATGGCTTGATAGGAATGAGAACATCATTTGGACGGTAGGTGGTGTTACAAGTTTTGAAGGGCAAAGGGTCAGTGGGAATGGTGTGGACTTGCCTGTCATGCTCAAATTTCACACAGTGGTGCAGGGTGGAGGGGACACAGGCCGTGGCACAGATCCAGGGTCGGCCTAGCAATATGTTGTATTAAAACTCTCCTTCGATGATGTAGAAGAGCTCTGGGACTGTGCATGGACCAACACAAATATGAAGGACGACTGTGCCAATGGTCATGGTAGTAGTGTCATTAAAAGAGTGCAAGATTGCATCAGTTTTAGAGACGCAATTCTTGGGAAGAGCCAACTGATCAAAGGCATGGGTGGAGATGATGTTGATGCTAGCGCCTCTACCAATCATAATGTGTTTAATGTGTGTCTGATCGATATAGGTAGTGATGAAGAGGTCAGCATCCTGATCTTCCGTGTTGGATGTGGGAATTTTAGAATCGCTAAATGTGATGGAGGCAACAGGGGCTAAGGAGTGGACAAGGGCAGCAAGTGGTTGGGGGTCCTCGGGTTGGACCTCCACTACCTGCAGGGCTTGGATGAGGGTCTGACGATGCTGGGGTGAGGTTTGGATGAGGTCATAGAGGGACATCTTCACAGGTGTCTGGTGAAGCTATTTCAACATGGAGTCGTGGATTGGTCTGGAAGAAGAAGAAGAAGAGGAGGGTTGAGGTGCGCCAAGAATAGAAATCTTAGGCTTAGGCAGTTGAGGTGGATTGACAAAAGGGTAGGTCCAAGGAATAGCAGCTTTTTCTTTTGCCTTGTCCTTTTGTGACCTAGTGGTGATGTGAATGGCATTGATTTCAAAGATGGGAGGTGAAGGTGATAAAGGGGTTGTAACCGGTTGATGAGATGTTGATGGGTTTGACGAGGTTGAAGGATTATGAGAAGGAGTCAGGGGTCAGTTGAAAGTGTCCTCAAAGAGAAGAGTGTCTTTCTCCAGATAACAGTGAATGACAGTCTTGAGGGCACAAGTCTCAGTATCGTGTCCTGGCATATGATGATATAAGAAAATCTTTGTGTTGTCAAACCAGGAGGGTTTAGACCCAAGAGGTTGGAAGGGCCTGATGGGTGGAAGAGTTATGCTAGAAGTCTGCAAAATTCATTGCAAGATCAAAGAGTATGAGCCTACTAAAGGGTCCGTGCTCATCGATGTATGCGATGCTAGTGACTTTTGCTTGGGCGATGTTGGAGGGGGTTTTCGTACCACCTTCTGGGTTGATGGTGCGATGACAGGCAGAGACAGTACATTCTTCATGAGAGGTACCACCCTTTTGGGAGAGGGTAGGCTTGCGGTAGGTAAAGGAAGCAAAGGAGGCAACCGGTTTTGATTAGAGGTCGAAGTGGGAAGGACTCTGGTTAGGGTTGAAGGATGGGGGCCCAAAATGGAGGGCAATGGTAACGGAAGAGGAGGCGTTCACCTCTATGGTTTGGCAGTCTTTTGTGATTTGGGTTGAAGACTACTATTGGTTGAAGTCTGGTTTAAGTCCACCTTCACTTGTGGATGAGTGAGGTTGGAGACAGGGTGAACGCCAAGTGACTTGATTGGTTTAGACAAGGTAGATGAGGGTTTTGGTTTTGATGAGGTTGATGGAGATGTAGATGGCCTAGAGGTGGAAATCTGATTTTTGTTGATAGTCTTGGGAGGTTCTGCCATGGGAGGATTAGCAGCATGAGATGAGAGGGCACGAGCTTGTTGAAGATCTGTGAGACGGTCCCACAATCCCTGATGCTCCACTTTCCTAAAAGGGAGAAGTTTGAGTCTCTCCACTAGTCGGGAAAATGGCTGAGAAGATGTGGGATGAGGTTTAGGTTCTTGAGAAGACGTCGATGGTTGTGGGACCGAAGGTGAGATGGGTGTAGTAGCCTCGGACCCATGGCATGGTGGAGTCGTGACAGGTTCATCCTTGGTTGGAGACGAAGGAGAGATAGGTTCTTCCTTGGGTGGAGAAGAAACTGGAGAATGAAGCCCCTCAAGCGGGTAAAGGGCAGGGATGATAGTGCCCTCCACTTGTGGTCGAGGAGTAAGAAAGGTTGGGTCCTCCATGGGCAGCAAGAAGGAAGATGGTGAAATTGGCAGTGCTGGTAAGGTCGAGGCATCCTCCAAGATGAGAGAAGTTGACGGAGAACTAACTAGAGAAAGAGGTTCATCCACATGTGATGGACTGATAGATGAACTCACCTCTTGAGGTTGGTTAGAAATGAAGGGTGAGACCGTATTGACTGTTTGAATTTTATGTTCATGAGAGTTGTCAATCAAGGTCTGGACATTGTTTTGAGTTAGTGGATGATTGGGAAATGGTTGTTTGAAGATATCGATACCCTGATTAGGAGGGGCATTGGGATTGTCGAGGATGAGGTCACCCTTTTCCAGCATGTCTTGGATTATGTTTTTAAGGGTTTTACAGTTGCCCGTGTCATGACCTTTAACACGGTGGTATTGGCAGAAGTCATTTTCCCTATACCACGCAGGGATGGCGCGTGAGGGATCAAATTGTGGTGGTGGTCAGATTTGGGGGAGATTGAGGACCCCTTGTTTGACGAGTTTTTCCAGCACAGACGCGTATGATTCTCTGAGTGGAGTAAACTGTCGCTGTATGTATCTCTGCTAAAATTGACGAGTGGCACTCATAGATGTGGATGGTTTAGGTTGATTAGTTGAAGGCAAAGAGGAAGAAGATCTAACAACCATAGCATTTTCTAAAGCTTTATATTTAGGATTGGATGAGGAAGGCTTAGAAGAGGGGTCATTGGTTTTGGAGTTGGGATTCTTGCTCTGCAACTTGAATTTATTCTCCTCGACGGCACGTAACTCAAGTTTACAGGCCATCATGAAGGCTTCATCAAAAGTGTGGAAGGTCTGAACCCTCAAGGTGGAAGAAATATGTCTAGCGCATGCTTGAGAGAAAATTTCAATAAGCTCAGGCTGGGGTAAAGAAAATGAGAGTTGATTGATAAGGCCCCTCCATCGAGTGACGAAATTAGCAATGGATTCATCCTCGAATTGGCGAATAGAATAGAGGTCTGTGATGGAGACCTTCTTGGTGACATTGATAGAGAAATGATTGAGGAAGAGCTGGGCCAGCTGAGTGAATGTGAAGAGGGAATGGCTGGCAAGGGAGCTGTACCAGTCAAGCGCAGCACCCGAGAGAGACATGGGAAATGTGCATAAAAGCAATGCATCGTCATGGGTGATAAGGTAACAGGCATGTCTGAATGCCTGTAAGTATTGTTGTGGGTCTTCCTTGCTTTGAAAATGAGAAAATCTAGGAATTTCCCACTGGTTGGGATATGGTCTGATAGGGACAGAAGGATGAATGGGCTCGTTGCAAATTTGTTCATATGAGAGAGTATTGTGTGAGCCAGAAACGGAGGTCTCTAGGTTGGACATTTTATCCATCAGCATTTTGATGATATCTACTAACGAATTGATGGGTGGAGCGCCTCCTAGATTTTAAGGCACTTGAAAGAGGCTGGAAGAGGTATACGACGTAGTCGGTTATACCAGTAAGGGCGCAACGTACGGATGACTAGTCATAGGGATAGAAGAGGTGACTAAGGATGGTTGGGTAGAAGGTATGGCTAGGTTTGACATTGTTATGGGAGGTTGGTTAGAGGTAACATGGGCTAATGGATAGGTAGCCACCCTAGTGTTGATAGGAGCAAGGGTAGGTGGAATAAAGATGACTAGATTTTGAAAGGGGGTAGAAAGTGGTTGAGTGGGCTGAGATTGATAGGGGGCCGAAACCCCAGTGGAAGTGGGCCCAACGATGGAGGGAGAGGCCACACTTGGATGGTTGGTAAAAGGTTGGTCATTGGTTGAGGCAACAGCCTAGGTTTCTAAGGGTTGAACTATGGACGCCGTTGATACGGCTGCAGTCTCGAGAAAAGAAGTCGGCATTCCGTAAATTGGATTGCCCAAGGGGTCTCATGTTTGGCTATTCGCGAGATAGTGTTGCAAGGCTTTTACGTTGAGGTCCAAGAATCATGTGAAATCTTGGTCCCCTTCTGGGACAATAGGCATTTGGGTCAGAGATGGTCTAGTAGGAGTTCTTTCAGTTTTCGAGTTGAACTCCATTATAGGGCTGGTTATAGGCGGGGTAGACGGAAGAGGATGATGCCTCGCGTGATCGACTAGAGCTTTGGCTTGGCTACGAGTCAAAACCATTCAAGGCAAGGAAGAACGTCCTCACAAGCTCAAACAAGCAGATAAGAACTAAAAAGATGAAGAACACAAGCAGATCCTAAAACCCTAGAAGTAGATTATTAGGATTATAGTGGCTTATGCCTTAGAATGTGTATAGAGGAAGATTGGCTTTCGAGTCGGGTCCTAGAAGAAGCAGCCTATGGATAGTTTCAAGTTTTTTATGGTGCTCAAGAAGTCTGTGTTAGGTTTCATACAAGGCCTGGTGCTAAGGAGCAAGCTCCCCTCACTTCACGATTCCAGTGGTTAGCTGGTTTCGTTTAGCCAAAATATACTTCCCCTAGAGATTAGGCTCCGCCAGAGAACGGAGTGGGATTTCTCCTTGGTGATGAAATCCATGTAAGATCACTAAGATGGGTAAGGTATCCGCTAGGGGATGAAATCCCAGTCGGGCCTTGTCTCAGGTAAGTTAAAATGTTTGTTTTGTGTAAGTGGTTTGGTCGTGTAACATCAAGTGATCTAGATTAATTCAATATGCAGTTTAATTACTATGTATGGTCTAAGAGATGCAAGCAAACAGAAATGAATGCAAAGTGTTTTAATGCCCAAGTCGAAATGTTTGTTCGTATGAAGATGAATGGAGAAAGAGTCGAAGAATATGAGTTTAGACTAGTCTAGAAGTGCAAGAAAGAAAAAAAAAGTTCTTTTTAGTCCTGCTTATGATGTCATTTAAGAAGAGACAAAAGGAGGCAAAAAAGGAAGGAACCTAATGCACCTATATGAATGAAAGAAAGAAAGAACCCAAGGCCCTAGGATCCCACCGGGAGTGCCAGAATGTTTCTATGCTAAATTGCTTTCTACATTCAAAGAATAAATAAGAAACTAAAAGAAATGGTCAAGGCTAGAAGATACCTGATTGTAGTCGTGCGCACCGAAATCAGACATTGGAAGGTACTCCTCTTTGGCTGTGGAGGAATGACACCTACGAAGAAAAATAGACTAAACACAAAAAAATGTCAGTCAAGGATATGGTGGGTTGTCAGGCAAACGCCTGATCCCAGAAGTACGAAGACTTCCTAGAAGGATATCAACCCACTAGTTTAAAATAGAAATATTTGACAGAAATGGAAATAATGAAAAGGCAGAATGAAAGCAAATAAAAGACAGAAAACAAAATGTGTACCTGATATTCAGTGAACTATTTTGCACAGTCGTTGGTGTCGGTCTCTGTGCCAGCATCGGTCAGTGGAAGGTGCCGACGTCAGTTAAGGTGCCGGCGTCGGTCGGGGTAATGACCGGCGTCGGTCGGGGTAACAGTTCTAGACAGAGTCTGGGTGGGTCTGGTTGAGTCGAGATAGGGTCTGGTCGAGTCAGGACAGAGTCTGGTCTAGTCTAGACAGGGTCTGGGGGTTTGCAGAAGATCTGTTGTTTTGTTTGGGGTTTGTGTAGGAAGTCTGAACAGAGTTAAAAGACTATGTAGTCAGGGGATAGTAGGCAGAGGTGTAAAGGATAAAGTCAAGTCTTGGGGTTACAGTCTGAAGATCTGGGGTGATAGCAATAAAAAAAAAACAATAACCAGAGAAAAATAAAACATAGAGCAAGATACTTACCTATTATACGCTTGAAGATGAAGTTGGAGACGTGATTGACATTGTCGTTGTGCTACCAAATGACCGAAGTAGATACCTGTGTTGGAGAGAGTGAATGCAGATTGGTTGGATGCAAGAGATGGTTGATTGCTGGAGTTGATTGATTGCAAGAGTCCTATTGAATGAATGAAAAACTCGTTGATCGAATGAAGAGGTTACGAATGAAGGTGAGGGATGGTTCGATAACCGATCAGAAAACTGATTGGGAACCGAATGGGTAACGGGTAATGAAATAACAGTTCCTGCATTTGGATCGAAAATGCAGTGCTAAGGAGAACCAACATCGGTAGGACCGCCGACATCGGCCGATAAGTGACCAATGTTGGCGACGTCGGTTGGGTGGCGACCGTGGTCAGTAGATGTAAAATGGGGGCAGAGACTAACTTTAGTCTTTTGCTCATTTTGACAAGCTGCCAGGATTAAGGCTAGTGGGAAAAATGGTCGACAGGGGTTAAATAGGTGAGGGAAAATAAAATGGGGGATGACCAGGGGAGTCGACATGATTTCGGTGTCTACAACATGTTTAAATAGCAATGGCCACCAGTAACTAACTCTCAAAATTTTATGAGCTCTAACCTTAGGTGAAAAATGGCCACAACCTATGCCACTATGGAAGTCTTTAATTAGGTCATCAATTTGTTCTTCCAGCATGCATCTTATGAAAACCCCATCTAGATTCTTTCATGGTAGTCCATTCTTAGTCAAGAGGTATTTTTGGGAGACAAGTTTAAGAGTTATTCTTTGGTTTTTTTCCAAGTTAGGAGGACAATTTAGATTTTTCAAGTAGTAAACAATATCTCTATACCATAGCGATATGTTAAATTGACTCAAATAATTGTCAACATTAAAAAAAATAGTGTTTACCTCAGCAACTTGTAAATTGGTCTCAGCCATAAGCTTGTCTATACCTATCCCTCTTACTAACTTGGTGGTTTTAATATCCATGTCATACTCTTGTAACTTATTGACCCACCTGCATCTCTTGTTGGATACTTCAGTCTAAGTCAGGATGTCCTTCACCATAGTATGTGAGACATAAGCAACAATATTTAAACTTAGAATATAAGTTTTGAATGTCTTAACATCTTTCAAGAAAGTGAAATTTTATTTTTCCATGATGGTATAATTTAATTCAGGACCTTGTATAGCTTTTCTAAGGAAATATATGGGATGTTCATGACCATCTTCATTCCTTAACAATAGAATCATAACAATAGTATTGTATGATACAAAAGAGAATATCTAGAATGGCTTTGTGTAAGTAGGGATGGACAAGAGAGGATCAAAATTTAAAGCTCCTTTGATGCCATTAAATGATTGCATAGCCATTTATTACCATTTGATGGTCTAGTCCTTCTTTAGCATGGAATAAATAGGTAGAGTAATCTTTTAAAAATTGGACACAAAACTCCTTACAAAGTTAATCTATCTAAAAAATATTTAATTCCTTTCTTAGACTACATGATAGGCACTTTTTCAATGGCTTCTACCCTTTCAGGGTCAATCATGACACCATCTTTGAAAACTATATGTCCTAACAGTTTGGCCTTCTATACTTCAAAGTGTCACTTATTTAGATTAAGTGAAATTCCAAACTACCTACATCTAATCAACACCTAATATATGTGCTCTAAAGGTTATTTTCTAGTCTTGTAGTACATGGTAATATCATCCTGGTACATAGCTATAAACATATTAATTATCCCTAAAAAAGTTACATCTATACCTCATTAAAATGTTGCACTAGCATTCATCAACCCAAAAGGCATCCCTATATATACATACATGCCCCAAAACATGGTGAATGTAGTATTGGATCTCTCATATTCCCTTACCACAACTTGGTTATACCCTTAAAATCCATCTAATGTGGACATCTCTGATCTAGTAAAACTTTGAAGCAAGTTATCCATATTGGGTAAAGCATAATTATATTTTAAAGAAGCCTTGTTCAAATTTTATAAATCCACACACAATAGGATGTCACCATTTTTCTTCCACATAGGGACTAAGTTCACACCCATGATGAATACTTGATGGGTTGAATGATACCACCATCCCTTAGCTTCTTTAATTCATCCTACATCTTGGTAGCCAAGATGGGGTTAATGGGCCTCTATTTATACTTAAATGGATTGCATCCCTAGAATCTTTTAGCTTATAATAAGACCATGCTAGAAAATCTTGGTACTTCTTTAACAACTACATGTAAGCTTGTTTCTCAGTTGCACTTAAGTGAGTACCTAGTTAGACCTTTTTTGGATTCTCATGAGAACCCAAATCAAACTCAAACACATCTTTTGAAATTAATGAGTCTCTTGACTTGATTTTATTAGCTCCATCAAAAGACACCTCCAAACTCACCAATCCCCTTGGGAGCATGTTTGTCTTTAATTGAATAATGTCCTTCCCAAACAAGGTCTCCTTACCATCACAAGCCTGAACCATGGATTCCATGTCTATGAGTTGATCATAGAACTCAGCTTCATAGTTTAAAAACCTTTTAATTTATTCATCATCATCAAAGACTTACCAATGATGAACATTGTTTGGGATTGAAGGCCTGACAAGCACCTCCACTTGATACTGATAATAAGGGATCATATTTTCAATATAAAATTGAGCACCTAAATCTTCAAGTTTGTCATCTTCCTAGTTAAAAATTTTATCATGATAACAGAGATTGAATGCATCAAAAAATTCAATAAAATCCCAAACAACATTTTGATATTGTTTCAACCTTTTATTCTTGGTGGTATAAACATTACAGATCTACTTAACCACTAACTTATAATTTCCCTTGACAATCAAACCTTTAATTCCATATTTTCAAGCAATCCTTAAACCAAACAAGAGTGCCTCATACTTAGTAGTATTATTTGTACACTCAAAGGATAACTGAAAAGAAAACATAAAATATTTACCATTAGGGGCATAAAAAATAACCCCAATTCCATTTCCAATATTGGAGTAAGCCCCATCAAAGCACATCTTCCAAATGACACCTTATTTGTTAGGTTCATCATCAATAACAATAGTCTATTCACTAGCATCAACATTCCCAACAAATTTTCTCAATTCAACATCCATGTACAACACTTCATTAAGGGCACACTTTAGATCTTCAATTACATGTAACATTTGTAGCTCTTTATAAAGCTTGACCATATTACCCTCTAGTATAATGGTGGCATATGACAAGTCCATATGTACACTTGCACCCATGATAGTAGTCTATTTACATGACTACAACATCCTCCACTTAGGTAGATAGTCTAAAACTACCACATCCATATTCAAATACTTACCAAGATGAAATACCAAGTTTATAACTAGTCCCTTGACTTGTTCAATAACTAGAACCTCTCCTAAGTCTATGGCATAACACTTGCCAAAGGATGATGTAATATTAACTCCAATTTTATTTAGGATACTCAGGGAATCACATTATAGGAAGCACTAGAGTCAAACATGTAGTTGTGAATAATTAGACCATTGATCAATAGGGTTGTATAGAACAAATCCACATTTATCTAACTTTATACCAATGCAATCCTCAAATAAACCTCTAGAGTAGGTTCAAAAAGCTCTTTTGATTCTTCATCACTTTATAGGCGTGTTTGGGGTAACTTTATTTCTTTTGTAGATGACTTCTCATTAGATTCCAAGTATTCAAATGCTCTCTTCCTATGTTCAGGTAATATTAACAATTCAATAAGTGGCATAATGATTTTTAGCTGGCTCAACACTTGGGCCATATCACACATGTTATATTGAGGAAGAGGCATATTTGGTGTAAGGGTAATGACACCTCCAACTAGGATGAAATCATTTAAGGTCTGAAGTGGAGTGGGCTAGGATGGATTTGAATCCTTAACAATAGCCTTCAAAGGTGGATTTTGTTTAAATTCATTAGCATCCTTAGGGATACTAGACAATATGGGTACTCTATTCTTGGTTGGAGCACCTCTAGGCTTAGCAAATTGGGAAATTATCACTAATTTGGAATCCTTAAGGACTATTTTAGTTTTCTTATCATCCTTTGCCTTTAGATTTATAGGTATAGTGTCTTGACAAGTAGTAGCCTCATATTTTCTTCTCAAGTGATACTCTTCTCAAGAAATTATTGCATTAATTAGTAGATACCTATCTTCAACTAATGAAATCCCCCCATCATATTTATTTATCATCATAGAACATAATAAATCAATATTATGAATGGGTAATTCATATGCTTGTGCCATATTAATGTCATAAGAAAATTTAGGAGTTGAGACATTTAACTTCTCAACTACACTCTAAAATTGATCAACAATAGTAGCACTCACCAATTTTGTGGAGGTAGTCATTTGACTTCAAGGGCTTTGATAATTGATCATCAAAATCTCATCACTGAATGATGCAAACTCAATTTCATCTGCATCTTCATCAATTAGTTTAGCTGTATCACATGGGGGATGTGAAAGATAGGAACTTACCATAGCAATAAATATCAATGTCATAATATATAACATTCACCTTGGCATTTAAAGGATCAAGAACTTATTTTCTAGCCCTTTTATTGTAATTTCTTTTTGTTTTTTCTTCTTATGTAGGCCTCTTCCCTCTATCATTATCTTTATTGTGGAAAGAAGGCCCCCTTAGTTCTTGATTTGGATTTAGAGCCCACTCATAGCTATTGGACACATGATGGACCCCATTTTAAACTCTAACCAACTTATATGACATTTATTTGATAGTAAAGGCCAAAGTAATAACTATCTCCTCAAGGTTGGATGTCTTTATGGACTGTGTCTTTTTTGGATTGACCAATTTCACATCAACCTACTTGTTCATGGCTTTCTCATAGCCTTTATTTTATTTTAAATTTGGATATCCATATTTAATGCTAACCATAGGTTCATGGGAGCCTTTTCCCTCAAGTATTACATAGCTTTCTTATCAAATACATCATAATATTTTATCAATCACATTGTATCATTGGGCCTGGTGTTTTTGGGTAGCCACATCATAGTTTTGTTGAACCTTGTATTGAATAACTACACACACTCTTTAAGATTATTTTTGATGTTTTCAAACTCATCTAAAAGAAATTTGGGATCAAATCTAGCACTATACTAAATTCTAAAAACATTTTTTATCTCTTCTCATAAATCAATGCATCTAGTAAGAATGGAATTGAACCATTCATGAGCATCTTCCTCCAACATGTGCATAAACAACTTAATGAACACATCATCATACTCAACTTCATAATCTTCAATGATATTTTAAAAATTTCTCAAGTGCTAATCACCACTCACTTCATTGTTCCCTTGGAACTTTGGAAGGCATTTCCTTACTTCATTTGGGACTTCATTAGGATAGCCTACCATTTCATCAAAATTGATAGGCCTGAATCTAGGAACATAGAATGAAAGACTCTAATTCTCATCTTGGTCCCTATACCTCATGATGGGTTTAATAGGAGGTTAAATAAAAAATGGCAAAGGGATATGAGGGGGTTAATAAGGTGGACTTGGTGGATCAAACTTGGGAGGGGAATCAGCTGGTTGAAAAGGAGCTAGGTAATTCACAGGACTATAAGTTTTACAGTTGTTAGGAGAACTATGATAGTCCTCAACAATGGGAGGGTAAAAAATAATTTAATATTATTAGAATATTTAAAATCTTTAGTAGCTAAACTTTACCCTTCAATAGGCTTCCAAACTTGTCTCCCTCTTCTTCAAAGAATGCCTAAAGGAGACACAAGTTTCTTTGATGGGTCACTTTTGAAGGATGATCTCAATCCTTCCAGATTTGCAAACAAGAAAATACTCAAAGCTAAATTTTATAAAATATAATAAAAATAAGCACTAATCTTCTTAAAAATTAGAGTCACCACTACAATCACAATTCTAGAATATCGCAGTTAACAAATTGATCATGATACATGTTGACAACATACTTGTTGAAGCTTATAGAAAGCAAAGACACTAAAACTTTAGAATAATTTTCAAAAGGTAATAAACACCTTCCAACATAATAATTTAACATATCTTTGCAATAAACTTAGTAGAATTCAAATGTGAAGCCTTAGAAAACTCCTAGCATGTCTCTAGTGGAGTGTTGTGGTGTTGACAACCAAGATAGTCAGATCAGTGAAGTAATAGCAGAGAAATTCATAACATGACATACTTAAATCTCTTTATAATAGTCCTCAATAACACATAAGTAACTAGGATTTTAGTTTAGTCCTCAACAATGATTCTAGAAGAGATGTTTTGGTTCCTAGTTGTAGACCTCTTTCACTTGGCCTTGTACACTTGAAAATAAAATGGCAAACAATGATGAAAAACCTGCTAGTATGTCATTATAGTCAAGGAAGGTTTTGGCATCAAGACTAGATCAAACAGATAAAATTACTAAGAGGCACCTATAGAGGGTATGGTCAATTCCCTGCTACTTCTAGCTCTACCTGAACCAAGGTGAGAGGACCTAAGGGGTGGCTTGCTCACATGGGGAGATTCTACAATTCAACCTCCATGAGGATTTTTGGCACAAGGAAAAAATATGACCAGGGCATAAAAATTTTTGCACACTTCACCCATGAAGGGTTGTCACACAAAATTCACAAATAATCTAAGTCATTTACAATCTACTAAAGATAGATGGGAAAGAGACTGCAATCTTCATTTTATAGAATATTCAACAATAAGGGTTGAATAAAAGATTATAATGCTAGAATTTAAAGTAGATACTACAACTACATTTAAAATATGCAAGATCTTATGTATTTTTAAGGCAAATAAAACTTATAATAAGCAACAGGGTGTATTATTTATAGGGTAATCTAGGGTATAATAGTTGGATAATTATAAAATGGAGGGTGGCATGCTGGTGGCTTCCAAATAGTAGGGTGTCTTACAATATTTCATGATAATATTTCCTAGTAAAGATGTAAAAAATTTTGAAATGCAAGATAATGGTAAATATAATATGATCCCTAAGAGATTATAACATACACTAAAACTAATCTATCAAATGCCTTTCCCTATTGAATCTATAAACCTAGGGTACCCTAACAAGCTATGCAACAACATATTCTAAAATAATTTAGAAAGAGATTTATAATCTATATTGAAACCCAAAATGACAAATAGTAATGGGCATAAAATAAGATATCAAGCCAACAATATTTGTAAAATAGGTCACTACACTTCATCAACAAGAAATAGTAAAGAACCACAAGCATTTTCATTAACTTGAAAAAAAATATTACACACATTAGTATTTCAAAATTTTGACATGGGGAGACAAAATCTACACATAGCAATTGATCCGAAATAAATTTATGTAGAACCTAAGCTTAGATAAAATGGATGACTAAAATAATGACCTAAAAAAACCAACATAATGGCCAACCAAACTCTTAAATAGAGGAGAATCCCTCTATTCATAAATTTTTAGATCTGGTACTATGGGTTTCAACTTTCAAAATTGAAAAACCAACCTCCAAGTTTTCCAAGATGCTTCTAGCTGGAAAATATTCCTTTGCCATACTTGAAATCTTCATCCTTTAGCAATAAAAATCATTGCTCTAAGTACCTATACAAATAATGATGAAGATATGCAATAAAATCTTTGATCTCTTGGATGGAAATATTTTCAAATGAGTTAAAAGGAGAATATTCATGGTGGAGGGTAAACAAACTTTGTATTTCTATGGAACTACCTAAAAATGCCTTGTATCACCTACTTAGATAGCTAGAACCTTGTGGATAGTTTCCCTTCCCTTTATGCACACCATGGAACAACCTACTATTGAAATGATGGCATGGGAACATTCTAAATCCATGGCTACTTGAGAGATCTTCTTTGGAGTTTCCCACCTTGGATTTGATAACATATAAATTCTCACTCATGGAAGAATAAGCATAATAATGAAATAATGAAAAAGACTTAGGTCACTTTTAATTTTTTTATTTTGGCTCCAACTTATTTCTCATATTTTGAATTTTTGAATTTTTAATTTTACACATCTATCCTTTTAAGGCTTCCTCCATATTTTTTAATTCAAAAATCCATCTACCTAGGTAAATCATGATCCCTCTCATAAATTTTCCAAGTTGTTATTAATGGTGGAAGCCTTCTCTAATTGTATTACATAGGGTATTTGAACATGCCATGAATGCCTATGTGGCATCACTATGTCACCCAGTTCACTAATATATTTACTTTACACTAGCCTTAACACCACTTATCTTCATATATGGTTAAACTTCATTAAAATATCCATGATCCTCCTACATTATCAAATCTTCTCATCCAAACAAACACATACCATAGATCTATGTCTATCTCATTGTGATTATGACACATGTCACTACCATGTTCAAACTAAACCCTTTGAAAATTCTATCTTGGTTCACACCATTAGATATATATGCATAGGTCAATGTAGATCATCGATCTTGATCTAAAATACCAAGTACTATTGGTTTCTAGCTATCTTTAGCCCTTAGGTCATATAACTTGGTAGACCTTTAGGCTTTCTACATCCTTCTCTATCAATCCAGTCAAGTTAACATGTTTTTTCCAAGTGGTAGTCTTACAATCATTTTGGGCTTTAGTAAAACATATTAACTCAATACACACTATAGATCAGATTATATATACTAAACACATACCATCAATCTTTGAGAACATGCTCGATCTTTAGCTTATGACCATGTATTGAATTTTCAATTGTTCCCTTACACCATTAGGTTTTTCCATCCAATCAAATGTGCATCATCAAATTTTAATCCATAATATTGAGTGTGATTTATTCCTTTTAAACAATTTTTATTGCTTTGAATGCCATCACACTGCATAGCAACAACTCACTACATCTATGGCCCCATTGAACCATCAAATGTTTGTTCACATCATTAGATTATCCCTGATTGATCAAATTTGTGTCATTAGATCTACCTCCTTTTGAAATCAATTTGTTATTTATCATTCCTTAAAATTGGCATCCGTATGCCTGTCAATAGATGTCTATGAGAACATCATACTTAAAATCTAGGCAAATTTCTTTGAGACTTATGTTCTTAGTCTTTGTCTTTATATTTTCTATCTTCAGCATCCTTGTTTTCATTTGACCCTTGGGTCTTTGGCATTCCTATGTCAAGACAATTATTTTGAAATAATTTTTGAAGGTTTTTTTAATTTTTGGCACTTCTACTCCTAGGCTCTCTATCTATTTGGACAATTATTTTAGACATTTTTTTGGGATAATTTTCATGAAGAAATTAACTCCCTTGGACACTTTTTCCATATAAGTTTATTCTTTAGTATCTTTGTCTTCATTTGGAAAATTATTTAAGACATTTTGTCTGAAATAATTTACCCAAAGAAATTGACTTTTGCACTTTTATTGAAGGAATTAGACTTATGTTTTTTGCTAAAAGATTTGAAATTTTTGTTTTTTCAAATTAAATTTATTATCTAGCATTTGTGTCTTTATTGGGGCAATTGTTTCAAAAAAATTATTTGAAACAATTTCCCTGAAGAAATTGGATTTAGCATTTCTTTCAAGATTTTTGTGTGGGCAAAATTCTCAAAGGGAAAGTACCCTTTGGTATTTTTACCATAGAAAAAAAGTTTAAAACAAATAAGACTTTGGCCTAAAATAATATAATTTATTCAAAACATTTATTCTATAGCAATTCGGTCAGGATAATTATTTTGGACATTTTGTCCAAAATAATTTCTTTGAATCTTATGACATCTTTTTAACTTTCCTTTGCATTAACATTTCATCAAGATAAATTTTTTAGATAAAATGTCCAAAACAATTTCCTTGAAGAAATTGTCTTTTAAATTTTCTCTAAATAAATTGAGATTACACTTTTGCTAAAGAAAGGACTTCTGTTGGGAGTTTTGTGCAAGAAAAATGCCTGAAGGGTAAGTATCCTTCAAATTTTTTCCATAGATAAAAATTCCAAAACAAATAAGGACTTCACCTTTTCCCAACATAATGCAATTCTTTCAAACTTTTTGTGCAGGCAAAATTCCTAAGGGAATTAACCTTTCAGACTTTTTACCATAGACAAAATGTTTGATGCAAATAAGGCCTTTATATTTTTTCCAAAACTTCACAATTCATTTGAGATTTTTGTCACAGATAATTTATCTGATATAAATAAGTCTTTGGAATTTTTGCGTAAACAAAAATCCCAAAGAATTATTTCCATTAGGTAAAATGTCTCAATAAAAAACATGAAAACCCTAAGGCTTTATACACATTAAGTAAAGACCAAATCAAGGCTTAGCCAATTTAACACAAAACTTGACCCTTTGACATGAACATTTAAAAATAGGACTTAGGCTAAGGAATTAAGATTTAATAATGTACAAGGGCCCAATTAATATAGTTTAATTTTGGGCACTAACATGTTCAAGATCCATTCATAGTTTATATAGAAAGTATTGCACATAGTAATTGGATATTAAATGTATAGTTTATAAAAGGGTTTTTCAAGTTATCATTAGCTAAATATTATAGAGCATGACATGTAAGAGACTAATTTTTATATTTAATTGGGATAATTCACACATAATTGGTGCCCTTTAGATGTAATAATGTGCCAAATTTTTTCATGCATTTATTATAAACATTTATAGACATCATACAATTTCTTTTACAACTATGTCTAGAAGATTTGACTATGTATGGTATGGTAAAATATCACTATGATAATTTTTGATTGATGTTTTAAAGATGAAAAAAACTTTATATATATTTGAATATAAATTAATTCACATTCATAGTACTATATGTAACATTATTAGTACATGTCATTTTTAAGGAAGGCATTTTAATGGATCATATGAATGTATCCTATGAATGTAGTAGTGAATTTCAAACTAGAATCACCAAACATATAAAAGGATGTGCATGAAATTTTGGGATATTTTGTTTATTATATTAGTTTTACCCATAATTATGTGCATTTTCAAAGGAACTTCAGGAGTTATTAAATAAGAATAAGCCATTTACATGGACAAATGCGTAAAATAAGGCATTTTAGATACTAAAGAGAGATTTTACAAGTTCACCAGTTTATATATAATTAAATTAAAAAATATCATTAAATAAAAATGACCATTTATGTACATGTGGACACATTAGTAATTATAATGGGATAAATTAATTCACAACTAGGAGAATGGAAAAATGACCTCCCTATTACATGAACACAAGTAAGAAGTTAGAAAAGGATGAGCATAATTATACAAAAATGGATAAGAAACCACTATCTATGGTTTATTCACTATATAATTTTGGGATGGATCATATTTTTAATCCATTTATGTTTTTATGGACCCTTAAGAAGTAAAATATTGGCTAAACAAGATGGTACTACATGATCAAATTTTTTAATAGATTGTGCTTTTCTAGGATGTTTAATTCTTAGTGGTGATGAAAATTGGAAGTTTAAATAATATAAAATATCATTTATCATTCATTAAGTAAATTAAATATATTTAACATATCAAAACTTATATGCATGATTCATAGTTATTTCAAATATAATGAACTCCTAATGAAATGGAAGATATGGCCACATTTATAACTTTGAGATTGATTTTGAGTGAATGGATGGAAAAATAAATGATGTAATTAGTAATTATGTTGAAAATTTACTATTTAGTATGATAAATAATATAAAATGGCTAGATATAAAGTGTTGTATAGATGTGTAATAGAACAAAATTGGGAAGACATGATATATAAAAGCCATGAAGGTAGGTGGCCACTACATAGAAAATCAAATCTAAAAAATATTTTCTTGGATGGAAATTGATGTAAATTTTATAAAAAAACACAATTGAATAAATATATAAATGTGATATTTACTAAATTTTATCTAATCCTAACATATTGTATGTAATTTCCTTAATCATGATTGTTACACAGGAACAACTTGATAAGTGGTTTGTGAAATTTTTGGGTCCATATAATCTTACTACATGACTTAATTTTTCATGTAATATCATAAAAAAATACTTGAAAATATGGGATGAGGCTGCACTTATTCAACATATACAATAGAAAATAAATATATATTTTTGTGGGAAAATATCATTACAAGGTATGGATGTTCTTTGAATTTTACAACTGAAAAGGGAAAACTTTTTATTACAAATAAAATTCATATATTTTTAGAATAATTTATGGTTTTGAGTCATAATACATCATCATATGATCCAAAATAAAAAGGTAAGTGAAGTATTTTTTTAAAATAGGAATTGTGCTCACAAATATTTTTGATGTTCGGTGTGAAGAGTAGGATGATGGAGTTTCATCCATGATTTGGGCATAGATGACATGTAACTGGTTAAAAAAATACATGCCATTATAAAATAAATTATGTAATGGAAATTTTACTATTAATAGAGTGATTGATCCCCTTATTAAGGATTGCATGCATAAGAGGGTTGGAAGACTACAATGAAAAATAGGTTCAAATAATTAATGAGGATAGATGACAAAATATTACTCACAAGATGGATCTAAGGGGTTTAAAAATCCCATCATAAGTTTTATAAAGACAAAAAATAAAATAAAAATATACCATGCATCAATTACAAAGGCTCTTTTTTATTATTTCATATTTTTAAATCACCTAGGGAATATCCACATATAATGGATAAGGACATAAATTATTTACCAAATTTTATAAAATAGTGCATGACATTTACACATTTTCAATGATTAATTAATACCAAGTCACTTAAATTGAATTAGGTTGAATCCCAAATTTAATTGGCCACACTAAAGGTCGATGTAAAATAATTATTTGGTTTATAGTTTTATTTCATTAACTTATTTGTATAGTGTGTGTATAAGTGCAAATTGTGTCATAAATCAAGTTAAGTCAAGTGAGGGAAATTTTGGGGTATTTATGACATAAACATAAGTATATATAGGTGGGATAATCATCTAATTTTTTTTCTATTTTAAATATTATCAAACATGACTAAAAAAATTAACGAAAGAGATGAATGCTACAAAGTTGATGTGAGATATGATATGTAAGTGGATTTTTTGTATATTGGTTAGTGTGAGAAATAATTTATGCATATAGATTTAATATATAAGGAATAATATGGTTTTAATAGTTTTTGTAAAAAAATCATTCAATTAAGTGTAATTATTATGATACATTAGATTAGAAAATTACATGAAGAAATATGCATAGATGAAAGACAATGTATGATAAGATAGTGCAAAAAAATTATGTTCATAAATTATAAATATGTGTAAATCATTATGTTATAAATGAAAAATAAGTATAAAGAGTATGGTAATTTGTGTAAGGTAAAACTCATGAAAATTTCATATTTTTAAAATTAGATTGTTGAGGAAGAAATAAAGGAAGGACTTGCATGTTGGTGATGAAATAAATGGACCTAATAAAATGAGGGGTTAAATTTTTAAGAATCATCTCATATTTTCTTAAATTTAAAATAACAAGTATATAATTATAGTGTATAAGAAAACTAAGACATTAACATAGGTTAATTTTAATAGTATTAAGTTTTGTGAGAATATCAATTCCATTTAGGGAGCATAAGCAAAAAGTTGAATATATATAGTCTTATTGTAATTTATCTCATTGTGTAGATTGTTTTTGGAAAAAATAATGAAGAAACATATGATTTATAAGTAATGGAAAAGAATAAAATTTTATTTCCATTAACTAATCCAGTAGTGGAGGAGGACAAGTAAATATATATATCAATTATAGCATTAGAATCAAAATTTGGTGATGATACAAAATCATTGGAATAATAACCATAAGACAATTAAGTGATAAAACCACCCAATATGTAAGGGCCTTAATGATCAAGGCATTTTACCACCATTAATTAAAGTTTCAAGTGTTGTAAATGAAAGAGAAGAAATAGGTATAAATATTTGGAAATGTGTGATTGAATATTACATTAACAATAAAAGGAGTCATTGAGAGTGGGTTGATGAAGTGTTAGTAAAACCTCATGGGGATGACAAATATGTTAATATGAAGAAGGAACTAGAGGAATCACAAATTTTGGAATTATATAACCTACCCTATTTATGTAAATCCAATTAATTAAAAATATATATATTATATCAAAAGTACAAAAATATGTTACATTTTGTAAGGATAAGTATTTATAAATAACCATATGTATTAGCCAGGTAACTAGGATAAAAATTTATGGGTAAGATATTTGAGATGTGTTATTAGATATGGATAAGATAATTGAGGTTTCTATGGAATATAAAATTTAGATGTAGGGATACATAGTGAAGATTCATCACATCACTCCACCAATTACTCGAATAATTACATGTATGATAATCAAAAAGATAATTATGGAAATCTATTGGGATGATGTGGAAAACCCAATTATGTATGTAACACACAAAATTTCATATAATATTTGGAAAAGGTCCAATTTTGTAGCTTATAGTTCCAAGGGTGCCTTAGGAGGTTTAGCGGTATTCTAGAATTCAAAGATTTTGGAAGGTGATGTACTTTTGAAAACTAATGAATAGGTGTCGATCCTTTTCAAACAATATATAGTAAGGAAGAATGGATTTTATCTAACATGTATACCCCCAATTCTAAAAATTCGAGTAAATTATGGGAAGACCTTCTATGAGCATGAAAACTAAAACGTGGCAGGAAACTTCAATACTCCAGTCTCTCTAGGAGAAAAAATGGAGGGATAATGGATTTCACGAAAAAAATGTCTAACTTTAAGGACTTACTCATAATATTTAGCTTATTCAATGTTTATCTCAAAGGCAACCCTTTCACATGGACAAATAGAAGGTTAGGAGATAATATTATCTAGATTCATCTTGATTGTTTTCTTATTTATCTTAATTGGGATCTTCATTTTTCCATCTCTCTAACATCCATCCCTAGAATCAATTTCAATCATAATTCACTAATTTTTAAAGGGTAAAAATATCAAAACCAAATATTATTCCTTTTATTTTTGAGAGTATATGGATATATCATCTAGATCATACTGAATCCATACAATAATGATGGAAAGAACCTTTTTTAGGTTATGATATGTACATCTTGGTAAAGAAATTAAAATAAAGAGGAACTATTATATCCCAAATTTTAACCCTATATAATTTAAAGAGACATTCTCAAATTTGGGATAACATGGAACTATCTTTGTATATAGACAAGCTACTACAAGAGATAGATGTCTAGATTTAAAAGGGCTAACTCCCTTGATCTATATTTTAGATTTAAAACTAAAATATAATAATCACTATTAGGGGTGAAAAGGGGAAAATTAAAAATAAAATCAACCTATAATAATGAATGTGTTACACCAAATATAAATCCACAAACATACTTGCATTGGCACTAATAAAGAAGATTGCTAAAACTTACCTCAACTCAATGTTATTATAGCTTAAGTGTTTCTACATGGATGTAGATTGCTATGTATATCAAAAGGTGGGTGAAAATAAGGTCTAATTATTTGTCTTGGTGATTTTTTTAGGAGATATTATCTATAATTTCCACTCAAGATAGGTGATCAAGATTATTAGGACTGATCACAGGGTTTATAGATATGAGGTGTGGGTTTTGGAGGTTATGGGTGTATCATATATTATGAATATACTAGAGTTTTTGAGCTGAAATTGATTTTATGATGAAATTAATAATGTTATGTCACTAAAATATTATCACATCTCACATATCTATAGGAGAGATGAGGTTACATTAAAGCATGTATGGAGGATAGTTTACATCCATATATGAGGCGTGAGGGTGTACTAGTGGGAGACATCATAGGTTGTGTCACTGTATAAGGTATTTGGAGATGAAATTGTTCCCATGATTATATTATTGATATATATTCATGCATGGAATTAGAGGAGACAAATAGATTGAATATAGTTTTGATGGCTCTTATCAATGGCATATTTATACCTAAAAAGAGTGGGATATTGTTTCCTTAAAGTTTATTGGAATTGGTTGGATAAATGATAGAGTTTTATATAGTGTTCACATTAGGACCATGTGTACTTACACATACATATATATACCTTCATCATGTGGTATACATACGAGTAACTATCATAAGATCTTTCCCACTAATTTAGGTGTGAGCATGGGAGCATATAGTGATGAAGAGACTAGTGGGTCAATTGAGTGGTAGAGGTACTGAGGATCCTTTTTCATAAAAATATAATTCCATTATAGGAGTATAAATGGTAAAATTAGGAGATATATATTACTACAAGAAGTCATTTGGTAAGATTAGATCATAGGATATCACATGGAGACCATATAAGGAGACTAATCCATAATAGAGGTATAACAGATTATACATGGATTATATGATGTATTCATGTTACATTATAGGGACACATGAGTATAATATATATCAATACAATATAGATAGGGTGAAGAGATAGTTTTAAGTGTGATAGGATGTACTTATAGGACCACATGTATGTGTACAAGATGTGAGAGATATGACATTAGGGGCCTTGTATTAACTTGATAAGAGCATAGAATATCTAGATAAATATATAAATAGTCACATTATAAGGAGAGATATGGTATATATAGGAGTGACAAATGCATACACAACATGGTGTGAGTAGCAAAGACTATTGAGGATGATGGATCCATATTTACCACCTAGTACATGAAGGCAAATATTATAGGGTGTGTTTGGGATGCATCCATGGATGAGGGGATTAAGAACTAAGATTATGAGAGATAACCCAACACTAGTGGTGGAGGTTCAATAAGAGACAAATGTGGTGGCTAGGGGTAGGATATTGAGATAGGATAGGCCATAGGTGACTAGGGATATGATATAGATTTTAGAGAGGCCAAGTATGATGGAGGAGGAGGAGAGACTCCATTAGTATTGATTGAAAATGATGAGGAGGGAGATGGAGAGGATACATGTATGCACATAGTGTTATAAATACATACAAGGGGAAATAATGACGTTAGGACTTCAGGACCAAAATAATTAATAGAGTATGAGCCCTTGATTTTTAGGATTCATGACAAGATTATATCTCAATATACTAATATAATAGGATTATACAGAGATGGAAGTAATAGAGATAGGTAGGGTGATATGACATCAACTAAGATTAGAAGAGTATAGACTGATGTGGATAGATTATAGGCAAATTAATATATGAGCGCTATCGATATAGATATAAAAGAGAAGGGATTAGTGACATATGATGTGGGCATAAAGACACTTGATGATATAGTATTGGCTTATAGATGTTGATGAGAGTGAGACACACTATGGGTAGATTTAGATAAAACTATGGAGCTATTAACTACTCCTAGGAAACTAAAGGCATTATCAAATATGATGAGGGATATGAAGTAGATGACTTACTATAAGATCCTTCATGAGAAGGTAGTATCACTAGAGTAATCAGCACCATCATTTAGAGAGTATTCTAATAAATAGTTAAACTTTATGAGACATATTATAATAAAGTATACTACTCACACAATGAATACAAGAGTAGAATGAAAGCAAAGAGAAGACATTCATCACTTGTCATCCAAATACTCTACTTTACATGATTATGAAATAACTAAAAAGACTAAATCAAATTTAAAATGTTATTCAAAGTTAAAAAAATATGTCAAAATTATCAAGGCTTCACCACACCAATTATGGATTCCTTATAATGCAAAAATGGCTTGAATACACACACACACACACATATAGAATAGGAGAGGATAAAAGGGGTGAAGTTTAATAGTCATAAGGACAAGTGTCAAGATGTGAAAACTAGTTACAATATAAGAGGATGACTTGGAAAATAGGTCATGAAGTTATCTTGGACAATTTCCCATCTAAAGCATGACATCTTCTTTAATTTGGCATAGATATCTTTCATGTCATTCTTGAAACTTATGTTCTCAATGAGGAGTCCACTTGACTATTTATAACTATTTTATAGGTCATTAACACATATCATTTGACTTAGGAAGGTAGAGACATGATTTGTGACATTCATCATACTCCTTCAATTTATAGCCTCCCCTTTATCACTTGTCATTCACTTTCTATAGTCACTCGTTAGCCTTCTAGGCCTGAATCTTCACATTTGTCACTAGGGTGATCTATATATGTTCAATAGGATTCATTGAAGATGTGTTGGACACTTATTCATACCTTTTTTATCCTCTATTCCATTAAATAGACCTAAAAATATTCAATATCACACTTATCATAATCACACTTAGGTAGTCACCATTTTTCTCACTATCTAGTTCAATATTGATTGTAGTAAACAACTTAGCGGGGAGATTAATTCCCATTTGTACCTATAAAACACCTCAAATCCTATAAAAAACACAAAATTAGACTTATCTATAAAAGTGAAAATATGGAATAATTGGGTGTAAAGGCTATTGAGAAAGTCCCAAATTGATCCAAAACACTTTCAAGGACAATTGACCCATCATAGATGCATTTCCCACCATATCTTCATCATCAGCTTCTTAAGAGGGTTTGAGGAGGGTTTTAGGTCATTTAGGTTCTTAGTGATGATTAATAAAAGTTGGATGCTTAACCTTCAAAATAATTCCACTAAGATCAAGTTTAAGACATCCCTAAATTATCCCTAGTTAATTTAGACACCAATCATCTAATCTATATAGATATGAGTGAAAGAAAATCTCTTTTTGATTCTCACCATGCATTCTAAACATCCTTGAGAAAGAATTAGGCCAAAATGATCAATTCTGAGATTTTATTTCTGAACTGATGGATCTAATTGACTCTTCAATTTTCCATGAAGGTTCTCAAATAGATTGTAAAGGTCATATGGTTATATAAATTTCATTAGGAGCCATGAGGGTTTAGGCTTATTTCTAGGCCTAATAGGCCTAGACTGTGTATCTATTTATATGACCAACTATGAGTGATATCAATAAGTATAGTTGATTCTAATCACTTTTTTAAATAAAAATTAACCATTTATACCATCCTTTATTGATTCAAGACTCTTCATTTCATCCTCTTTATCATTCATGCACTAGGTCTATAGACTCTATGACTATGAAGTGTCTCATGTTTATGACAAAATAGAGGACACTTGACCTATTAAATTGATTCAAGTGAGACTATATAGGTATTTTTAAATTCATGATATCCCTCTATGTCAAGATTCAAATTTTGATCATGCTCCAAGGTCCCTCTACACTTCAAATTCCCAAAACTAACTTCTTGAAACTATGACTTATGCAGTGTTTTTGGTTTAGGCCTAAAAAACCTAATTTATGTCTGTCTCTAAGGTTATTTGTTCTTGAAATCACATGGTAATGTGATATTAACACTATGATATTAGTTTCAACATGGTAATCCATCTTTCACTATTACTTACCAAACAAAGCTATATGTCATATTAGCCTCGACTGGTCTATGTTTCTTGATTCCAAACTATAGGTACTCGTTGAGGAAAGTGAAGATATTCTTGTAGGTGTTGCTTCATGTTTGAGTACTATAATTCATGATTTTTGTTTCCCCTAAGGTTATTAGGGTATATCAAACCTGAATGATCTCATATATATCTTAATACCATGCTATTATCCCTTACTATCATCCATACAATATGTGTCACTATTGCATTGTAATGCTCCAGATTATTTTGGCTCAAAAGCACTATATTTAACTGAGTGTTTAAAGTAGAAGCTTAACTAAGTTTTAATCCATTTACTCATCATATCTCTTGACTAAACAATCTCCCCTTGAATTTTCATGTTATTACTATGTCTAAGATATAAGAATGGAGCCATAGGGCTTACTTAGACCTCATCAACTTACACCAACATATGGCACTATATAGAGCAAAGTCTCTTTTCAGAGAAGTTAAGGAAATACATTCCATTTTCAAATTTTCTCAACTCTTACTGACTTAGGTTATGTAATGTCTCTAGGATCAACACTATGAACCCTAAATGACTTGAGAACTCCAATCAAATCTTGATATTATACATATCCTATCTCTTGGGCTTTGAATAGTCTTGTAATTTTCCATACATACCTATAGGTGTAGATGCACATTAGGGATTTGGTTATTATTTATTTGTTTTTCTAGAACCCCATCTCAATTAATCTCTAGGTATTTCAATGGATAATATGAAAAGTCCATTATTTGAGGGGATGAAAACTAATGTGTTCATTTTGACTTAAAGTCACTCTCATAAGATCAAAACACTATAATTACCAAACATTTCTCTCTAGACCATGATGGTATTCATTTATAACACATAAGATAAGTATACTTACCCTCCATGTCCACATGTGCCAAACCAAATTGAATTCAACATGAAAATGAAGAACATGCTCTGCTAGCCTATATACACCACTTGGTTCACACAGACCACTGCAAACAAATGAGAAAATTGAGGTGTTGGGGATGCACATGTAGTTTTGAATTATTATCAATATTAGTTATTGTTCATGAATCATATACCACTAATTCTAGAAATATGACCATGTAATGTAATTATACAAGGACTAATAACATTCACCAAGTGCACTCAGTCTAAATATTCTTCTCTTATATGTAACAAGTGTAAATCATTAACCCTTCTTGACTTGTCCAAGGGAGTGATAGGAGAGATTAATTATTTTTTGGTAGTTTTGAAACTATTAAATCCAATTGAGCATATAAAAGACATGTGGGGATCTAAACACACCTTACGGAAGCCTCCACACATGCCACATGAGTCACATCAATTTGTACAACTGCCTAAAACTCCTTTTTTGTAGTAATCTTATTCTTTTAACATTAAACCTATTAATTTTGGTTTTAAAAATTCCATCTAAGATTTTATAACATGAAACATGTTAGATAGAGTCTTGACACACTTGTCCTTTATGTAATCTACATAAAAAACTTTAACATGACCAAAAGTGGCATAAAATGACATCAAGACAAAGTGAAAAAATGTGACAAAGATTAAACATGTTTTATGACCTTATTAATGATAATGTGATGACTTTAAAACCTAGGTGACCCTATTAAAATTTGAATATGTAGTAAGGGTTGACCAAATTTGACCTAGGTTTAAATTTAGATAATTTTTGGCAATTTATAAGGGGTAACATGCTTACAATGCTAAGGACTAATTGCCTTCTCCTATCCTTTGGAAATGGATTCACCCATACACTATAATTAAAACTAAAAATCATATAAATATATACCAAAAAAAACAAGGAAACAAACACACAAAACAAGACACCAAAACACACACTTATGCTCTTTAATCACTTTTAGAAAAAACATAAACAACTCAAAGAAACTAAACTAAATACAAACTAAACTAAAGTAAAATTTCTCCTCCTAGGTCAAAAGGAAACCTTGTACCATTTTTTATTTCATGATATGAAGGAGTGAATGAATCATGTTGTCTTTTGAGATTTGGCCTTGATGTCTTCAATTCCTTCATGATTTCCACTCTCTTTGGCATGATCTTAAGTGGAGCAATGATAGCTACAAACATGTCACCTATGAAGGTGAACTCTTCTTACACTTTAATATCCTTCTCATGAATTTTATTTATGTTTTTATTTTTCTTAATCATGATCATTTCTTGACTTATAGGGGCAACATTTATCTTGGTACTTTGAAGATTTTCATGTTGTAATTCAAAAAGTGATGCATCTTTAACAATGTATTCAACTTTGATAATAAGAGGTATAGGCCTTTTATGGGCCTCAAATTCACCACATACCTCATATAATATTTGACATAAATTATCTTGTTCCAAGGAGTCATTAGTATCTTCTTATTATTTTTCATTGTTATATTCAACCTCTTGATCATTTTCATGAATATCAACCAACTCAGTTGATGTGATGTCCTTTTCAATCACCTTCTCTCTCATGTCTTGATCAAGATCCTTGTGAATAAGTGTAATATGGTCTAGATATTATCTTTCTTCACTCAGTAATATTTAATTTTGATTATCTTTTCTAAGGGTAGTCCCTATGATGAACTCTCCATTATAGAAACTTGAGCCATCTTTTAGATTAGCTACAACTTGAGATTATTTTCTTCACTGATCTCCCATAGGATGGTTTTCTCCTTCAAGAATGGATGTGGTGGGAGGGTGGTGAATGGAATTAGGGATAGAGTGAGAATTGATTTTATTGAAATTGATGGACTCTTGAAATAAATATTGGAGAGAGAATGTTTGAATTTTCTATAGTCATTTTATTTTCTTCAACAAGTACCTCACCTTCCTCATATCCCTCTTGAGGCTCTTCAACAGCTGCAACTTCAACTCTCACATTCTCAACTAAGGCTTATTTTTTACATTAAAAATATTCTTGGATAGACATCTAATATGGACAAGGTATATGTTCTTTAGGAGAGGGAAATGAGGTTTAATCAAACACAAGGTTTTCTTTATTGACATCAACTTCTTGGTCCTTAATTCCTTCATATTTATTTCCCCAAGACTTCATTGCTTGGTTCCAAGTTGGATTTTTGAAACTATTAGGCTCTCTGGTAGGTTCCTATTGAGGATATTTATTGATTTCAAGAGGATAAGGGAGACGATACAACTGATATGGAACACAAGAAAACTCTTGAGGAGGGATAGGTATAGCTTAAGGAGGACTGCCTCCAATAATCTACCTCTTAAGAGTATGGACTTATTCTTTAAGAGTCTTAATCAAATATTATCGATATCCTTATTCATATGATTCTTTATATGGATTCTCAAAATCATTTTCATATGGATAAGGAATAGTTTGATAATAGGGTTGTCATGACTCATAGGACTAATGACAACCTTGATAGGGTTGTTGAGCGACATAGTATGGGTCATGACAAGGTTGATAGGGGGTGTATAGTAGGAAATCTCTTAGATATCAAAGTAAATGCATTGATTATGAGATATTATTCTTAATTTAGGCATGAAATATTTTAATAGTCTATAATCAAGATTCAAATGTTGGAGTCATCAGATACTACAAGAAGTAGACTATTATAGCCTCTTATTTTCAAGACTAGTATTCACCTTGAACAACCTTATTGGAATTCATGTCCCATTGGGTGTGAAATAACTATAATAGAAAAAAAATTCACCCTAGATAATTCAAATAGATCTTATCAAATTTTGGATAACATGGAACTATCTCTACATATAGACAAGTTACTACAATATCTAGATTTCTAGATTTGAAATGGCTAACTCCCTTGATCTATCTTTTAGGCTCACACACTACACTAGGATAATCACTTTTGGGGTGAAAAGTGGAAAAGGAAACATAAAATAAACCTATATTAATGAATTTGATACACCAAATATAACTCCACAAACATACTTGTGTTGGCACTAAGAAACAATATAGCTAAAACTGACCTCAGCTTAATGTTCTTATAGCATAAGTGTTTCTACATGGAGATATATTTCTATGAATATATATATATATATATATATATATATATATATATATATATATATATATATATTTGGGTGAAAATAAGGTCTAATACTAGACACTTATAATCTCCCTCACACTTAAAATACACCTTAAAAAATAGTTACACTTCATGAGACCTGTTAGAAGAAATGTTATTACTCACATAATGCATACAAGAGTAGAATAGAAGTAAGGAGAAGACATTCATCACTTGTCATCAAAATACACTATTTGAAATTATTAGGAAATAATTTTAGAGACTAAATAAAATTCATAAATTTATTCTAAGGAAAATCAAGATGTCAAAACTAGTAGTGCTTGGCCATACCAATTATGGATTCCTTACATGCCAAAATTGCTTGAATATACAAAGCATAGGAGAGGAGAGAGGAGTAAATTCAAATAGTCATAAGGAAAAGTTTCTAGATGTGAAAAATACTTACAATTAAATAGTATGATTTAGTAAATATATCATGAAGTTATCCTGGACAAGTGCCCATTTGAAGCATGACATTTTCCTCAAGTTGGCTTAAAGATCTTTCATGTCATTCTTGAAACTACCCTTCTCAATAAGTAGTACGCTTGACTACTCATAACTATTTTATATGTCATTGACACATATCATATGACTTAGGAAGGTGGAGACATAATTTTTGGCATCATCATACCCATTCAAATGATAGCCTCCCCTTTGTCACTTGTCATTCACTTTCTACAGTCACTCATTAGCCTTCTAGGCTTAAATATTCACATTTTCACTAGGGTGACCTGCAAATGTTCTAAAATATTTGTTTTAAATGTGTTGGACACCTATTCATACCTTATTTTTCTATTATTCTATTAAATAGACCTTAAAAGATTAAATATCACACTTCTCACAATCACACTTAGGTAGTCACCCTCTTTCTAACTATCTTATTCAAGATTGCTTGTAATGAACAACTTAATAGGGTGGGTTTTTGATCCAAAAATTGGGTTAATCTTTTAGATAAGTTAAACAAATTTTATAAAATTGGATATTGAAAAATCTCAATTCCCTAAGTAAAATAGAATTGGTTATGGAATTCTTAATTTCTTGATTCAATCAAATATAAATTGGATTTATTATTCTAGAAATGAATATAATGAATGAAAAATCTTAAAACTCATTTCTAAATCAAAAATATTATTTTTGAATTGATTTGTGTATAGTAATTAACCTCCTAATAATAAATACTATTTTATTCAAAATAGATTTTGAAAATATAATAAGTCATTTTCCAAAATTTAATTAAAAGGAATTGACTTTTAAACTCTGAATGTGAATTTGTCTGAACAATTTTGATTATGAGTATTTTATAAACTCATAAATATATTATTTAGTGAAAAAAATTCAATTCACATTTTCATCCCTTAAAATATCTCTTAATCAATTTCCCATAATTAATTTCCAAATATCAGTGAATAATTTAAAACTAATAAAATACTAGAAAACTAAAAAATAAAGAAAAGAGATTGTTTACAGGGTTCACCAATTGGCTACATCCCCAAGTTCATTTGAACCATTCCATATAAATAAGATGTAAATATAGAATTTTAAACTTACATCCCTATATGTATGAATAAATCTTGTAGTGTTATGTGATTTGAAGAACTCATCTGTAGTACGTAAATGTTCTTCTCTTTACCCAAACAAATACTAAAAATTGCTTATAACTCTCCTAAATGGGCTATTTATTCCTTCAACATGAGGAAATAAAACTCTCAAATGATCTATAAAAATATACTTGGCTTAAAAATCTTTGTAATTTATACATGTTGAGAAGATTTAGGAATAAAAAAATTAAAAACATGGTCAATTTACTGAATTAAATAACCTGTGTTCTTCAAGTAAAATAGACCTTCATCTATATGGACCATCCATGATTTAAATTCCTAATAACATTTATTCTCTATTAAAAAATAATTAACCTATCCATCTATGTTGGCTACCTTCTCTCTATAAGTTTCTCTCTATAAACTCCTTGAAAATAATAATAATCCTCAATATTTAAAAAATTGTTGTATAACCAATGTTGGCTAACAATTTTGTATTTCTACCTAAAGTACATTTAATATTTGGATAGATTTCATGTATTAAATAAAGGAATAAATATCCCATAAATTATGGAAGATTAAAACTCTAAGCTCTATTTAATAAATTGCTTACCAAAAACCAACTCATAACCCACAAAGACCATGCATGTTTTGTTTGGATGATGCATATTTAATTTAATACCAAACATTGAATATGAAGATAATTAAAGTATCCCCATCACTTTCCATGCCCATCCATGAATATTACATGTGGGAAGGTAAACATGCATGTAATCTTTAAATTCCAAATAAAAATGCATAAAGGTTTTGAGGATAATATTTTAATCTTTAGTTTACAAAAAACATATTGATTTGTTATTTTTGGGAATAATGGAGTTTTATTCCTATTTAATAGATGCGTCTAAGTAGGAAAAATTAGTAACTAATATTCCTAATTAAAGGTACTAATTTGTGAAATTAAATTGCATTTAGAACTTTTCTAAAAATAGCAGTGAGAGGGAGAAAATCAAACTTAGCTTATTTTGAACTATTCTAACTGAGATAGAGTCTAGAAATTTGTGTGCAAGATTGGGAAACTATCATAAATAAGATCCTATACTTCATTTTCTGAATGGTTAGGAGCATCGAAACTAGACACCCTAGGCTCCTATGTTGTAGTCCTTATCTAGCATTATTGTCCTAAGGATTTAAGCTTTCTAAGTTTTATTTGCCTGCTCAGTGTGAGCTTTTGTAGCAATTTTTAGGTCCTTGTTGTTAATAGAGCTCCTTATAGATCTGATCATTCATATACTTGTATCTTTTATGCAATTGAAAGAAACTGTAGTAAATGGGGAAAATGAGTTAGTATGTGTAAAATGCACTAGACATGCTTCAAACCCTATGTATGGGCATGATGCCTACATACCAATACTCTGAGGAGGGGTCAAGCCATATGTAGTTATCCCTTTAAGATTTCTTAGTGCAATAGTGAATGAAATGCAAAAAATGCCAAAATTGGGTATGATTAAAATGACTAGGGACTAGTGTAAGGACTTGAATTGGCTTGAAAGTGTATAGGCTAGCTATATGTAGAGAATAGGGAAGATTGGTTGAGTTGTCTTACTTGTATTCTTTCTTGTTTAAATGATATTTACCAACCCTTTCCAAATGATATTTTAATGGGATTTTATAGGGATCTATTAGTCAAGGGTTAGATGAAACTGGACTAGGTTGACATAATGAACAATGAGAGTTGATGAAAAATGGTAATCTAGGTTTTAATTATGATTGGATAAGAGAACTAAAAAGGGGACACCCTAGTTTCCTATGTTATAGTCTAACTTTGGCACTATTTTCCTAATTAGATGAGACCTAGGGGTGGATTGGTCATGAAGAGAGGGTCTTGGCTCAGCTAGTGTCAAGTTTGGATGGTTATGGATGACTAGAATCAGTGAAAATGAGCCTAAGAGGTTTTAGAGAGTAAGCAAGAAGGACCTAAAGATTGGGTGTCATTATCCATGCTCAAGTTACCAATTTTACATTTTATATGACTACATTTTCCACCCTTTATTCTAGTGATGTATCAAAGTGAAATACTAGGATAAAGTAAAATAGAAAGCATACATGAACTTGCATGCAAAAGGTGAATCCCATGAATCTCGTAATGTTGAGTAATGTTGGATAATGCATAGAGATTATGTTGTGTAAGTTTTAAGATATGAAAGGAAAATAAAGAGTAGATTATTTCTTATTATATACAATATAAAACTTGAATATACAAATATAGGCAAGAGAGAGGAAAAGAAATAAATGAATACACCTCACTGGGTACATAAACTAATACAAAACCTATTTATGATATTGAGTAAGGTTGAGTAATGCTAGATGTGTTGGGTGATACTATACCAAAAGTTATATCACAAATAGATCTAAGTGCTTAGTTCCCTAAAAAGTGTCTCAATAATGCAAAATTTGGCCCTTTGGCTCCATCATCACCTATTGAGTGAAGCTAGATGATCATACATGTGCTAATTAGTATTTGGACTATGTGTCCAATCCCTCTAAATAGGTGGCTTAAGAATACAAAGCTTATCCCTTTAGCTCCATCATTTCCATATGAAGTGAAGCTATGAAATGATACTAGTATGTATGAATTTGTATGTCATATGAGATGGCTTATAAATCCCATGAATGATCTATAAATCTAACAATATGGCATGGATATCTGAATGTGTGCTGAAAAATAGGACAATTTTAGCTACCTCAAAAAAAATAGAGATTAGGCTCGTATTAAAGACACTTCAAAACTAAAAAATTGGCTTATGTGGAATCCACTCGGGTACTTGACAATGTGGAAGTTAGGCTTGTATGAAATCCACTCTGAAATGATGTCAATCACCTACAAATGGATTAAGGCATGCAACTGTTGAGAATTTTGAAAACTAAAAGAAAAGAAGCAAAGTGTTGTGCAATCTACCTCTAATCATTGGTGTCTAAAACATGGATTATAATCTAGAAGTTATACCAACTTCCATATCTAAAACTAAAAGTGATAACCAATCATGCCACACATGATTCCCCCTATGTTTGTATTCTCTAAAAAAATTATACTAAAAATTATTGATCTAAACTAATCTAATTATGTATAACTGTAGTTGAACCTACCTTTCTTCCTACTTTTGGAAAACCTAGTTTTTATGTTATTTGGATAGGAGTGCTAAAAATAGACATCTTGGTGTCTAGTGTTGTATTCTAGCCTTAGTGCTACTGTCCTAGGCTGAAATTGATCACTATTATAGAATCTTGACTATCTAAATAGTTTGTTCTAAGTGGTTTGATGACTAGTTACTATTCTAGTTATTCTAAAATTAGATTTTTTAATGGATAGGATCTTTGATCTTTATATCAAAATCCCTATTTGTTTCCCCCTCTTCTAAGGGTAGGAATAGGTACCTTGTAATGACTACCCTCAGAATAAGCCCTAGAATTGTTTTATACTATAAATATACATGATATAACAATGATAATCAACAAGATATCTCAAGATATAGCATGGTTTTATCTGAGATATTGTTAGATCAACAGGGGTATGCCCAGATAGATGTAACAATGTAATAAGATGTTCAATGTGAACTAGAACTGAAAGTGTTATCAATTTATCAATTGTTATTTGGAGGGATGGATCATGATGTCTATCATGGCATCCAAGAGAATAAGAAAATACATGATATGGATCATGGCATTACAATAATCGATAATTAATCAAGTAACAAGCACGCAAAGTAATAAGCATACAAGGGTGGCCAAGGGGCCATGCAAATAAGGGACATGGGCACATGTCACTCAAACTAAAAATCAAACATACAAGGCATGTTCAAATTATACATACACATACAAGTAGAGTAATCAAATTTGGAACAAGGGCCACAAGCACATAGAAGATTATAAACAAAGGTCATTGGTAAATGTCCTAAGGCACACACATGAATAGAAGCAAAGGACATTGGCATATATCATAAGGCACATATAGGAGACAAGAAAGAACTAGAAATATAATTCAACAAGCTATGCTAAGCAAGAATAGAAATCATCTAATAACTAGAAATATATAATCACATCTAACTAATCAAATCAAGATTGAAAGTATGCAAGACATGTTTAGTACAAGACTAGGTATATGCTAAGAGATACACAAGTGATGAATACTAGTGAAATGTCGATATAGTAATATGTGTAATCTAATAAGTAATGTACATCAACATGATAAGTTAGTGTAGTGTAGGAATGACATAACCTGGATGGTGTAGTCATGTAGAATATTCCCCCAATGGGTATGTATATCGAAGTGTGTCTCAAATGTAGAAGTAGGATGTCCCCTCAATAGGTAGAGTGAAGTAATCAAGTAGCTAGATGTCACTACACACACTCAAATAAGATTAAGTGAAGAATGGTAATTAGATAAAGTGGAATACAATATCATGAAACAACAAATGTAAGCCCTAACATGATATTAGCAATGTAAAACATGGATGATGCATACAATCAAAATGTTTTTGGTGTTTTGACATTTTTAATATTTTTGGATTTTGAAATGTTATATTATTTTTATATTTTAGAATATTTTAACTATGTACAATCAAGAAGAAAATATTATGTACAAGTAATTTTGAAAAGAGATTATGTATAAAAAAATGTGTAAAATAACATACTATACAGGGAATCTACGTAGATGCATAATGTTCATTAGATTTTTAAGTTTCTTTCCTTCAAGTGAGGATAGATGATACACTTTAGGGCTAATATTTTTGGTAATTATGGATGGGCCTAACCAATTTCATTTGAATTTTCCTTTGATTTCTTCTTTAACTTTGACATTATGAATATTTTATTTGAGAACAAGATCATTTACTTTGAATTCTCTGGTGTGAAATCATTTATTGTAAGAGCATTGCATACATTGCTAGTATATTTTGAGATGTTCTAATAGTTGAATATGTGTATGGTATAATTGTTTAATCTAGTGTGAACACTTTTCACAATATTTATTTTTAGTGAGAATACTTTTAAGGGAGACATGAAGATATGGGATTTATAATTCTAATGGTAAAACTACTTTTGTGCCATAAATGAGTGAATGAGGGCTCCTCTAGGTGTATGAATACTTGTGTGGTAAGCACATAATGCAAAGACTAATTGATTATGCCAATCATCTCTAAATTTGGTCATTGTTTTGCTCAAAATGTTGTTGAATGTTTTATTAGTGGCTTCTGATTGACCATTTCATTGTGGGTGGTATGGAGTGGAAAATATGTGTTTAATCTTATATTTTGTACAAAATTTCTTGACAGTTTTGTTCTTGAATGATGTTCTATTATCAAAAATGATAGCTATAGGTAAGTTGAAGCATGAAATAATATGGATCATGAGGAAGCTAAAAATATCCTCCCTTGTATTAAATTGATGTGGAGCTTCTTCCACCCATTTGGTAAAGTATTTGGTAGCTATGATGATAAACTTGTGCCCACCAATAGATTTAGCGTCAATTTTTCCAATAAGATCAAATCCCCATAACATGAATGGCTATGGATAAATAGTAGGTTGCAGTTGTTGTGAATTTGCATGTTGTAAGTTGTGTTGTTGACATTTATCACATAGATTTACATATTATAAACATTCTTCTTCCAATTGGAATTGTAGTAACCTTGTCAAATCAATTTGTGTGACTTGGCCTTTCCACTAAAGTAACCACCATACTCATTATCATGTATCTATGTAAGAGCAATTTTGGCTTCAACTAAATTCAATCATTTATGTAATTATCCATCAAAGGATAGCTTAAAGAGGTCCCCACCAATGATGACATAATGGAGTGCTTGTTTTTGTAACTTGCACTTGTCATTTCATGAGAAATTTTCTAGTGTCACAGATTATTTAAAAAATTATAGATGTCAGAGAACCATTCTAAAGTTATGGAACTATGTGTAGTGGCTAGGATGGATTGTAAAATTAGATCTATGTTGGATATTGATGGTTACTATAATCATTTAATTATGAAAATATATTGATCATTATTAATGTTGATAGGGATTAAAGATGTGGCACCTGCAATTACATTTATGTGTCAATTGTCTTTTCTTGGTATACTTTCTATAAAAAAGTAATCAAATTTCCATGTTATGATATGGGATAAGATGTTCCTCCTTTATCTGATAGACATCATTGACTTCATTGACCACTAGTTAGGAATCATCAAAGACTTGAATAGATTTGATTTTTAGGGACTGGGCTATAAATAGACCTAAGATAAGTTCTTCATATTATATAATGTTGTTAGTGCAAGAAAAGCTTAGTCGATATGTTATAAAAACTATGTGACTAGAAGGATCTACAAAGACAATGCCTACCCCTACACTAGATGCACATAGAAAGCCATCAAAGAACATGTTCTAGGTGTCTAAATAAGTATAATAAATAGTAAATTCATCTTTGAATGTGTTAGTAAGAGGGTTGGTATCTAAGAGTGGTGTTGTTTCCAAATGGTCTATAATGATTTGGCTCTTTATTGATTTTTTGAGGACTATTTTTAAGTCAAATTTTGTTAACAACATAACCCATTTTATGATATGACCATAAAGATGTGGTTTTATCATTAAGAAATTCAATGGGTCTAATTTTTTAATGATGTGAGTCTCATTATTGACCATGTAATGTCAGAGTTTTTATGTAGTAAAAACTAATGTTATATATATTTTTTATTTTAGAATATTTTTTTCATAATCAACCAGTGTGTGACTGATGTAATAAACTGCTTACTTGGTATGTTGATCATTATGTTGTGCTAGGATTGTTCCTAGTTCGTGATCTATTGATGAGATATATAGGAGGAAAGGCTTATTAGGATAGGTATTACTAAAATAGGTAGATTAAGAAGGTATTTATTGATTGTATCAAATATTTCTTGACAAGATTATTCGTAGACAAACTTTATATCTTTATTTAGTAATTGAGTGAATGATTGAGTTTTATCAGCAAGTTATGCTACAAAATGATGGGTTGCCTAGATCTTTCCTTATAGGGATCAAAGTTGTTTTAATTTCATAGGAGGTGGCATGCCAATAATTACTTTGACTTTATTAGGGTCAACCTCTATGCTTGTTGAGAAATAATGAAGCCTTATATTTTTCCCAATGTAACTCTAAACACAAATTTCTTTGGGTTTAATCAAACATTGTATTCCTTAAGTCATTGAAATATCTTTCATAAATCAAGAGAATGTTTTTGTCATTATTTTTATTTAGCTAATATATCATCTACATAACCCCTGATAGTATGAAGAATCAAGTTGTGAAAAATGTGTGTCATAGTATGTTGATATGTGGTGTTGGTGTTCTTTAATCTGAAATGCATGACAATGTAACAAAACATAACCCAAAGTGTTGTAAAGGATGTATTTTTTTTATCTTCTTCATAAATTTTGATTTGGTTGTAACTAGTAAAACCATCCATAAATGATAACATTTCATATCCGGCTATTAAATATATGATCATGTCAATGTTTGGTAAAGGGAAATCATCTTTAGGGCATGCTTTATTTAAATCTCAAGAATCAAAACAACATAAATTTTTTCCATTAGGTTTTACTTCAAGAACTATATTGTAAATCCATTCAGGATGTGCTATTGGCCAAATGAAACCAACATCTAAGAGGTGTTGGATTTCATCTTTAACTAAGATAGACACCTTAGGGTGCATTTTTAAATCTTTTTCTTAACTAGTTTAGCATCAGGGTATAAAGGAATCCAATGGACTATTATAGATGTATCAATTCCTAACATATCTAAATAATACCAAGTAAAGAGTTTTGGAAAATTTGTTAAAGTTTGCTGAATATTTACATCCTCTTCCTTTCATAGGGCAGTGGCTAATAAGGTAATGTGAGGATCCTTGTCAATTCCAAAATTGAAATTTATTATTTCATCATTAAGTATTATGGAATAATTGAGTCTATATGGAGTTGTATGAATAGTATCATCTAAGTCAATTGATATCTCTGGGGAAGAATCTCAATTTTATCTAAAGTATGCATGGGCATCTATGTGATTTAGAAATCTATTTTTAAGATATTAAGATGGGAGGTCCTCATATGCTCTAAGGAATTGTAGGAGGGATTCATCATTAGAGAATTCATCTAATGTAAACATGTTAGGTGAAATTGTATTAGCCAAAAGATCAGGATAGACCAATGATAATGTAGATGTATGATTAACTATATTTTTAGTACATGCAATGGGAGGACAAAATTTAATGTGTTTTGAAAGGGTGGGAAAATATTTATCATGATTTTTGCTAAATTGATATACAATTCATTAAATTATATATTGTGTGGATGCCTTGATAGGATTGAATATTCTTTGTTCATGTTTTCTATACAAAAAAAATTGGAATTATTTGATGTGGTGTATGGTTTAAGGGTGCATTATGAGTAGCAGGGTATATAGGGATGCTACCAAGATTAAAGTGTGGAATATAATTCTATAGATATTCAATAACATGAAAATATTTATAAAGTTTATTATCTATTTGGGCATATGTATACGTAACCTTTGTGACTAAATTTTAGACAAGCATAGAGTGTAGAAGGGATTGCATGCATATCATGAATCCATGGCTGACCAAGTAATAAATTATAATTAAGGTCATTTGGCATGACTTGGCAAGTATTTGGTAGTGTCTTAGATCCTAAATTAATATTGAGTGTTATTTAACCCATTACTTTCCATAGAATGTTGTCAAAACCTCTGATGTTCATATTAGAATGGTCTAAGATATTGAGGTTGTATGTTAAGATGTTTAAGAAAAGATATATTGTAAATGTTAAGTCCTAAACTATTATAAACTAACACTCTTTTGACCCCCACATCATTAATTATAAATTTAGTATAAAAATTTATATGTTGTTCATTGATGTTTTGTTGGGGTTAATCCTCTTTCTCAAAATAAATATGTTCTTCAGTTCATTGTATTATGTTGAGGATAGATGCAACATAAGTTGGCTCAACTAAATTAGGAATTTTAGTATTATGAAGGGTTAAATATAACACATCTTTTTATACATTTGATCATTGAAGGATATCAAGAATAGAAAATATATCTAAAGGGATGTTAGCTTGAGTGATAAAACTATAGCCATGGGTGTAAATAACCTACTTGTCTTCATAAACATGGGTGATATCATGGATCGCATGATCTACTATAGGCATAGAGTTGGTAGTAGATGTGGGATAAGAGTTATATGTACCAAGTTCAAAGGGAGGAGGGATGGATACAATTGTTATTGTTTTCTTGTGTCTAGTAGTGGTAGGAAGATACTTAAATGTAGCCAATGAATTATATGTATATGGGTAGAAAGCATGAATGTGAAGTGAAATGCATGAATTTTGAGTTTTTATTTGTGTAATAATATATTTATAAAGAGAAAACCATATTAATCAAAGGATAGAAGGTATGGATTTTTGCATGAAGGAATAGAAACTTTTGACAAATAACATAACATTTTCAATGCTTTTAATGCATTTAACATGTTAAATTTGAATAATTTTCCATATGAGGAATATAAAGCAAAGGATATAGAACAAGAATTTTTGTGTAACATAACATTTTGAATGCATTTAGCATGATAAATTTGAACAATTTTCCACATGAGGAATATAAATCAAAGGATAGAGAACATGAATTTTTGCATAAAGGTATATAAAATTTTGACATGCAACATAACATTTCTAATGTATATAGAAAAATGGAGTTGGTAATTATTCCTTATGAGCAAAAGAGAATATGAAAAAATAATTTTGAAGTCTTGTGCATTTTTGTCAATGAAGTTTGTAATATCAGCCCATATAATGAAACATAAACATGAAATTCAAAGGATGAAGCTTTGTACTAACATATGATATGCTTCATCATTCATATACATGATAGGGCCCATTATGGTTTCCTTGTTATTTCTAAAAAAAATAAGAAAAACTTGTACATAAGTGAGAATCATTTTTGAAATTTGATTATGGATGTAAGTTGATACCTCAAGAAGAAAAATAGGAACTAGTACATGCAACTAGGGATTTTTCAAAAATATTTTTGCAAAATACTATGAATTTTTGAAATTGAATTTCTAAGTTAAGTATTCAAGAAAAAGTTCAAAAATTTATGGGAAAGTGATTGATATAATTGGACCTAGTAGATGCAACTAGGGTTTTGAGAAAAATAAATTTTTGACAATTACTATGAATTTTTGAAATTTTAATTGATTTTTTGATTTTAATATGCAACTAAAATTTCAAAAAATGATTGAAAAATTATTAAAAATCTACTAGGAGCTAGTTGATGTAACTAGGATTTGAAATAAAATTATTTTTAAAATTATTATTGAATTTGGAATTTTGAATTAAATTTTTGATTTCAGATATGCAAGTAAAAAATCAAGAAATTATTGGATTAATACTGGAAAATTACTAGGACCTAGTGTATGCAACTAGGGTTTGAAATAAAAATTATTTTAAAATTTACTACAAAATTTTAAAATTTGAGATGAATTTTTTATTTAACTATTCAAGGAAAAATTCAAAATTTAATGGTAAAAATCAGCTAGGAATTTACTCTAGGGTTTTTATGTAAAATTTTAAGTAAGTCAAGTTCACCAAATGATTTGTTATTTTTGGGAATAATGAAGTTTTATTCTTATTTAATAAATGAGTCTAAGTAGGATAAATTAGTAAATAATATTCTTAATTAAAGCTACTGATTTGTGAAATTAAATTGCAATTAGGCCTTTTCTAAAAATAGTAGTGAGAGAGAGAAAATCAAACTTAGCTTATTCTAGACTATTCTGACTGAGACAAGGTCTAGAAATTTATGAGTAGGACTGGGACACTATCACAAAAAAGATCTTGGACTTAATTTTATGAATGGACAAGAGCACCAAAATTGGACATCTTGGGTTTTGGGACTGTAGTCTTTCTCTAACATTGTTATCTTAAGGATTTAATCTTTATGGGTTTTGTTCACCTACTTAGTGTGAGCCTGTGTACCAATTTTCATGCCCTCGATGTCAATAGAGCTCCTTTTAGAGTTGATTATTCATATACTTGTATCTTTTATGCAATAAAAAGAAACTTTGGCAAATGGGGAAAAGGGGTTAACTTGTATAAGATGCACTAGATGTGCTTCACACTCCATGTGTGGGCATGTTTCCTACATACCAATACTCTAAGGAGGGATCAAGCCATATGTAGTTCTCCCTTTAAGAGTGCTTGGTGTAATAGTGAATGAAATGCAAGAAATGGTAAAACTAGGTATACTTGAGATGACTAAGGATTGGTGTAAGGACTAGAATTGGCTTGAAAGCATATAGGTTGGCTATATGTAGAGAATAGGGAAGATTACTTGAGTGGTCTTGCTTGTAGTCTTGCTTGCTTGAATGATATTTTCCAACCCTTTCCAAATGATCTTTGAATGGGATTTTATATAAATCTATTGGTCATGGGTTAGATGAAACTAGACTAAGCTGACACAATAAATAAGAGGAATTAAGGAAAAATGGTAATCTAGGCTTGAATTTTGATTAGATAGGAGAAATGAAAAGGGGACACCCTAAGGTCTAGCACTATAGTCTAACTTTGGCACTATTCTCCTGAGCAAATGAGATTTAGGGGATGGATTGGTCATGAAGCTCTAGAGGGTTTTATCTCAACTAGGGCCAATTTTAGAAGGCCACTGATGATTAGGAATTAGTGAAAATAATCTTGAGGTAGTTTAGAGAGAAAGCAAGAGGAACCTAAGGATTGGGTGTCATTAGCCATGTTCAAGTTACCAATTTTTGTATTTTATATGACTACACACAGCCCATGTATTTTGGTCTAAATAAATACCATCACTTTCATTTTAAATTCCCACCACACTAAGTGGAGATTCCACATGGTATGCATGGTAAAAGAGATTAAAGTGGGAGATTATTTTTAGCACATATCCCATGGATTTTTTTAAAACATTTCCATGCAAATTTGAATTCCACCTGGTAAAAGAGGAATATGAAGTGGGATGAATTAAAATTAGATATAAGCTTTTTAAATAATATCCCATGGTAAATATAAATCCACATGGAAGTGGGATAGGTTTAATTTTTTTTTGGATTTGGGATTTAATTTTAAATTGGATATAATATCTCATGGTTTATTTTTTTTAATAACCATAAATAGGATATTAAGATTATTTTGGAAATGGGAAAATAGAATAATTATAGTGGGAAATTAATTAGATATGTGGAATATCTTGGTGGCTTAATAGAATTATGGTAAAGTTGGTAAAATTGGATGTTAACTAGTTACAAGGTAATATGGGTAAATGGCTGATTTAGTCCAACATTTGCAACACAACACCCATAAACAACATATCAAAATAATTCCAATATAAAATGTAATTGTATCAACTCTTTATATTTTTACCATGTGTCGACTTTCCACTAAAACACTTGTCTTTTTTTACATTTTTAAAAAACATAAAAAATCCTCGAAATCAAACCTCCCTAATAAGAGGATTTTGGTCTCCAAAAGTCCAAATAAGCCAACTAACCCAAAATCTCTATGAGTTCTCTTCTTGCCATTAAAAATCTTCCTGACACTAATTCCAAATATACAGGAACCAAAATAACATATTAAGGAGTTATGAAGTCAATCTATCAAAATGATGTAATAAAACTCCATTTAAAAAATATCAGTGAAATAAGATGTTATAAAAACTTCCCTGCAAGAAGTTAATTATCCAACTGAAACTACAACTTGATTATGAAGAGTAAAACAAACTCTTTACCCATTCTACCAAAATGACTTGTTACCCAAAATAGTCATAATATCTGATGGACTATCTCAACCCTACACTGCATGAAGTCTAAGGTGTTCTCCTTGTTATATCCAATATATCTCATAAGAGAAATCAAAATGTGCATATCATATAGGATTTACGAACAACTATGACATGTGTATACTTGCATTTACAAACATTTCCCATAATACTATGGGACTTAAATGTGTATGCAAAGTATAAAAACATGTAATTAATTCATCCTAAGGTTATATCTACACAATATACATAATACATGAAAGAATAATCAAGAGAAATATATGTGATCACCATCCTGTAAACAATATAGTTAACTACTATGTCCTTGAAACTGATTATTAATTTTTTCCCTATATCATCAAACACCAATGTCAACTTAGAGAATTTTCATAATAAAATTTTATTTACAAACCCTAAAATTTTCAAGTAACTATTAGTAAATATCATATAAAGGTGAGGATAAAACCAAGAATTTTAAACATGTCTCAAGGTTTCCTTCACCATTGACTGCTCCCTGATTCATACCTTCAAAACTCATCCAACTGAGTTAGTTTCCAAAATCTTATCATAATGGAAAACTAAATAGGAGATAGAAAAAATAACATCCTTCCAAACATAATGGTTATCAAAGTTCTTTCCTAAATCCAAGTAGCTATAAAATCCCTGAAATAGTGTTTGAAGTGAAACCAAGGATACTACTCAATATTATAGTAATTTTTTTTATCAAAACTATTCAAGTAAACCATTCTATTAATAAGGAATATTCCCTCTTCATGGTTTCCAATAATTGAATATGAGGAAGTTTCATCTTTTAAAATTTATCTTACCAAGATTTTGATTATCCATTTTAATTTTCAAAAATAATTCCAAACAAAGACATATTTTACTCCCAAAGCAACCTTACATAAAATATTCAACCAAAAATGTGCAAACATAGTTACATTTGAGAATAATTTATATCTCTAAAAAAATTGTGAAGTGCATGTGTTGAGTACTGGTTGACATATAGTTGGTGTCTTAAACAACTTCATGTTTGCTTCATGTAACTCTTAACAAAGCTGTGAAACATACCAATATATGAACCAGTTAAAAAAATCAAAACTTAAAGTGTAAAAACCTATTTAATATCCTGAACAATGCCTTATTAGCATTTCCATACCTTACCATGAAACTAGTCTTTTCACTTATTCTTATAGGCTTCCAAAGTATGATTAGTTATCCAAAAATAAAGGCTACATATCTGGTTATCAAAGACCAAAATATTGTGTCATTACCAATATAAAATCAGATTTTCATCACACCTTAATTTTCCCTCTATGTAAGAATGGTATAGGACTACAATTGATTCCTCTTGGATGTTCATCACTAAAAATGCCTTGAATTTTATTTGAATGCATCCCAAGATAGAAAATCTGATACTTTCACAACACCATCTCACATCTCAAGTGACCATGTGTTATGTTCTTCATTCAGGTTGATCTTGTAGAGCTAATAGTTTCAGAACCTTGGTTATTAGAAGCTTGTCTTCTTCCAATGAATTAGAACACCTTCCAATTTTCATTTGCACTAACCAACCTGCATAATCAAGTCAATATAATAACAATACCAATATGTGATATCCAAAACTCTAAACTAAAGTATATCAATAATTGAAGCAAGTCCTACAATCACCTACTCTAATACCAAAAATGTTCTAAAATTTGGGTTTATCTTTTAGATAAATCAAACAAATTTTATAAAATTAGATACTAAAAAATATCAATCCCCTAAGTAATATATAATTGGTTGTGAAATTCTCAATTTCCTGATTAAATCAAATAAAAATTAGATTTATTATTCAAAAAATGAATATGAGTGAATGAAAACTCTAAAAACTCATTTCTAAATTAAAACTCTTGTTTTCAAATTGATCCATGAATAGTAATTAGCCTCTTGATAATAAATATTATTTTATTCAAAACAAATTTAAAAAAAATAATAAGTCATTTTTTAAAATTTAATTAAAAGGAATTAACTTTTGAACTTTGAATGTGAATTTGTTTGAATAATTTTGATTATGAGTACTATATAAACTCATAAATTTATTATTCAATGAAAAACATTTAATTCACATTTGTATCCCTTCAAATATCTCTTAATCAATTTCCCATAATTAATTTTTAAATATCAGTGAATAATTTAAAACTAATGAAATATTAGAAAACTAAAAAAAATAGACAAAAGATTGTTTATGGGGTTCACCAATTGGCTACGTCCCCAGGTTCATTTAAATCATTCCATATAAATAATATGTCAATATAGAATTTAAAACTTACATCCTTGTATGGATGAAGAAATCTTAGAGCTCTGTGTGATATGAAGAACCTATTTGTAGCACGTAAACAATCTTTTCTTTATCCAAACAAATACCTAAAAATGCTTATACCTCTCTTGAATGGGCTATTAATTCTCTCAATGTGAGGAAATAAAACTCTCAAAGGATTTATAAAAATATCCTTGGCTTATAAATCTCTTTAATTTATACATGTTAAGAAGATTTGGGAACAAACAAAATTAAAAACATGATCAATTTACTAAATTAAATAACATGCGTTATTCAAGCAAATAAGACCTTTGTCTATATGGATTGTCTATGCTTGAAATTCCTAGTAACATTTCTTCTCTATCAATAAATAACCTATCCATCTTTGTTGGCTGCTCACTCTCTATAAACTTCTCTTTGTAAGCTCCCTAAAAATAATAATAATCCTCAATATTTAAAAAATTGTTGTATAACCAATATTGGCTAACAATTTTCTATTTCTATCTGAAGTATAATTAAATCCCAGATGGACTACATGCATTCAATAAATAAAAATTCCATAAATAATGAGAGGTTGAAACTTTATGCTTTATTTAATAAAACACTTACCAAAAACCAACTCATAACCCATAAAGGCCATGCATGTTTTGTTTAGATGATGTATATTTAATTTAACACCAAACATTTAATATGAGTATAATTAAAGCATTCCCCATAACTTTCCATGCCCCATCCACAAATATTCCATGTGGGATGGAAAACATGCATGTAATCTTTAAATGCCAAATAAAAAGGCATAAAAGTTTTGAGGATAATGTTTTAAACTTTAGTATTAAAAAAACAAACATATCCCATGTATTTTGGTCTAAATAAAGACCATCGCTTCCATTTTAAACACCCACCACACTAAGTGGATATTCCATGTGGCATGCATGGTAAAAGAGATTAAAGTAGAATATTAGCTTTTATTTAAACATTTCCATGCAAATTTAAATTCCATGTGGTAAAAGTGGAATATGATGTGGGATGAATTAAAATGGGACATAATATTTTTAAATAATATCAGATGGTAAATATAAATCCACATGGAAGTGGGATAGGTTTAATTTCTTTTTTGGATTTGGGATTTATTTCAAAACTAGATATAATATCTCATGGGTTTTCTTTTAAATAAGATATTAAGCTTGTTTTGGAAATAATAAAATGGAAGAATTACAATGAAAAATTAATTATATATGTGGAATATCTCGATGGCTTAATATAATTATGGCAAAATTGGTAAAATTGGATGTTGACTAGTTATGGGGCAAAGTAGATAAATGGTTGATTTAATCCCACATCTACAACACAACACCCATTAGCAACATATTAAAATAATTCCAACATAAAAATTAATTGTATCAATTTATATTTTTTCTACATGTCAACTTTCTACTATGACACTTGTCTTTTTCCACATTTTTCCAAACCATAAAAAAATCCTCCAGATCAGTTTCATGCAAAACCAAGGTGAGAATTGGGTATAAAGAGTTATAAAAAGTGTCCACACACCTTCCAAAATATCTTTCACATATCAATTCCCTTTTGTACCTATAAAACACCTCAAATCCTAAAAAAAAACACATAATTAGACTTATATGTACAAGTGATAGTACAGAATAATTGGGTGGAAAGGATATTGAGAGTCCCAAATTGATCCAAAACACTTTCAAGGCCAATTTAACCTTCTTGGATGCATTTCCCACCATATCTTCTTCATTGGGTTCTTGAGAGGATTTTAGGTAATTTAAGTTCTTAGTGATGATTCATAGAAATTAGATGCTTAACCTTCAAAACAATTCCACTCATATCAAGTGCAATACCTCCCTCAACTATCCCTAACTAATCGAGACACCATGCAGCTCATCTATATAGATATGAGCAAAAGAAAATGGCTTCTCAATTCTTACCATGCATTATAGACACCCCTGAGAGAGAATTAGGCCAAAATGACTAATTATGAGATATTATTTATAAAATAATGGATCCAATTGACTCTCCACTTTTACATGAAGGTTCTCAAATGGAATGGAAAGGTCATATGGTCATATATATGTCATTAGGAGCCATGAGGATTTAGGCCTAATAGGCCTAGACTATGTATCTTTGTATATGACCAAATATGAGTGATGTCAATGAAGATAGGTGCTTCTCCACATTTTTTTACATCCAACTCAACCCTATATACTATCCTTTACTTCTTTAATACTTTTCATTTCATCATCTTTATCATTCATGCACTAGGTTTATAGACTATTTGACTGTGAAGTGCCTCATGTCTGTGACAAAATAGAGGACACTTCCCCTATTCACTTGATCCAAGTAAGTTCATAGAGGTCTTTATAAAGTCATGAGGTCCCTTTTCATCAATATTCAAATTCTAATCATGATCCAAGAGCCCTCTACTCTTCAAATTCCCAAAACTAGCTTCTTGAAACTATAACTGTATGTAGTGTTTTTGGTTTAGGCCTAAGAAACCTTAGTTATGACTATCTATGAGGTTTTTTCTTATTGAAATCACATGGGAATGTGATATTACCAATATTACAGTGGTTGAAACATGTTCATCCATCTTTCACATTACTTATCAAACAAACTTGCATCTCTTATTAGCCTAGACTAGTCTATGTTTCTTGATTCCAAACTATAGGTACTCATTGAGGAAAGTGAAGATGTTCTTATGGGCATTGATTCATGTTTAAGTATAATAATTCATGATTTTGGTTTTCCATTAGGTCAATATGTAATCTCAAAATTTAATGAGCTAATCTCTATCTCAATAACATGCTCTTATCCCTCACTATCATCCATACACTATGTGTCACAATTGCATTGCAATGTTCTAGGTTCTTTTGTCTCAAAGACACTACATTTCACTAAGTGTTTCAATTAGAAACTTGACTAAATTATAATCCATTGAACCATTATCTCCTATGTCTAAGATGTAAGAATAGAGATATATGGCTTACTTAGACCTTACCAACTTCCACCAATAAATGGCACTATACAGAGCAAAGTCTCTTTCCAGAGAAGTTAAGGTAATCCATCCAACTTGTAACTTTTCTCAACTCTAACTAATTGCATGTAATGTAATCAATTTAGGATCAACAATATGAAATTTGAATGACTTGATAACTCTATTTAGTTCTTGAGATTTCACACAACCTACCTCTTGGGTTTTGAATAATATTTCAATTTTCCATACATAACTATAGGTGACTGTTCACATTAGGCCTCTAGTTGGGATTTATCTAATTTCTTACAACCCCATATAAATCAATCTCTAGGTCTTTCAATGGAGAATATTAAAAATCCATGCTTTGAGGAGATGAAAACTAATGTGTTAGCTTTGACTTGAAATCATTCTCAGAAGATCAAACCATTGCTTTATAGACCATGATGGTATTCATTTCAAACACCATAAGATACTTATGCGTACCCTACATGGCCACATGTGCCAAACCATATTTAATCCAACATGAAAATTAATAACATGCTCTACCAACCTACATATATCACTTGGTTATCATAGACCACTGTAAACAAAATAAAAAACTAAGGTATTGGGGATGAATAGGTAGTTTAGATGTGTTAAAAATAATATTGATTGTTCATGAATCAAAAACCTTTGATCCTAGAACTATGACCATGGAATGGAATTATACAGGGACTACTAACATCCACCAAGTGCACTCAATCCAAATCTTCTTCTCCTATCCATACCAAGTGTAAATTGTTGACCCTTATTGACTTGTCTAAGGGAGTGATAGGAGAGATAAATCAGTGTTTAAAAATTTTGAAATTTTTAAAGCCACATGATCCTATAAAATACATGTGTGGATATATACACACAAGAAAAGCCTCCATATATGCCACATAAGTCACATCAGTCCATACAACTCCATGAAACTCCCTTTTTTGTAGTGATATTCTTTTTTTAATGTTAGACGTATAACTTTCAATTTTGAAACTATAATATGAAATTATCTGACATGAAACATGTTAGATAGATTCTTGACCTAGTCGTCCTTTATGGAATTTATGTATAACTCTTTAACATGACCAAAAGTGGCATAAAATGACATTAAGACAAAGTGAACAAATATGAGAAAGAGAAAATATGTTTTATGACCTCATTAATGACCATGTGACTAATTTTAAACCTATGGGACAATATGAAAGCTTGAATATGTAGGGGGGTTGACAAAATTTTACTTAAGGTTAAATTTAGTCAATAGGAACCTTAAAAATGGAATAAAGAAGTCTTCAAGAATATTTTTATTCAGAAGAAGGCTCTTGAGGAGTAATTGATAAAGATAGAAGAATTAATGGCTACTCAAGGAAATGATGAGTATATTAATCTCAAGGAAAAGGAACTATTGATCTATTTTCATAATCTTAAGGCAAAATAAGAATGTATTGGTGACAAAAATCTAGATGTATGTAGTTAAAACAAAGAGATAGAAACACTAGATTGTTTCATCAATCTACTTCAAGATATAGGATTGCTAAAAGAATCAATCAATTAGAAATGGATAATGATAGTATCAATAATGAAGAGGATGAGATATGCTATAATACAATCTAATTCTTCAAAAAATTGCTAATGGAAGATGTCTCCTTTGATGAGTTAATCGAAGAAATTACTTTGTGTAACTTTAATGAATTTATAACCCCAACAGTTAATATTTCTCTCCTTAATCTACTTCAACTGAAGAAGTTAAAGGGGCAGTCTTTGCAATGGAAGGATTTAAGGCCCTCTATCCTGATGGATATCAATCCCTTTTTCAAAAAAAATATAAAATCATTTAGTTGGAATTTAAAGTGCTCATGAGTGAATTATTTTGTACAAGATCCATCCTAAAATAAATTAATAACACCTTTTTGGTCCTCATACTAAAAAAATTGGGGAAAACAACCTTAAATATTTTTGACCCATAATATTATATAACTCCATATACAATATTTTCTTAGTTTTATTGGTGAAAATATCAACATATGTTAGACAAAGTGATCAGGGAATAATAAGGAGATTTTATCTTAGGAATAAAAATTACAGATGGTATCATCGTGGTACATGAGGCCATCCACTCTATCTTTAATTCCTTGAGGTAGGGCATGATTACCAAACTCAACATGAATTAAGCTTATGATCTATTCTCATGGAGATTACTCATAAAAATTATTGAGAGACTGGGTTTTAATATGGAGGTTAGAAAAAACATCCTTAGTTACATATCAATGCTAAAATTTTCTATTTTGATAAAAAAGACACCCAAAGGATAGTTTTCTACTTCTAGAGGGTTAAGATAGGGGTAACTTCTATCTCCATATCTTTTCATAATATTTGTGTAAATTTTAGGGAGGATCATTTAGAAGGCTTAGGCACAAGGGTTTATCAAAGGCATCAAGGTGGTTCACACACTAACCCCATCACTCATGAGTAATTTATCAATGACACGATGTTCCTTGGGGAAACATCAATTGAATAAACTCATCATTTTAAGTTGCTCATCTAAAACTATGATAAATTCTACAACCAATGCATTAACTTTTGAAAGAGATCCATCTTCTTTATCAACACCCTAATTCTTCTATATAAGAAATTCATAACCATTTTGGAGTGACATATGAGTTGTCTTCCATCAACATACCTGAGTATACCCTTATTTTAAGGTAGAATGGTTCCCAAATTTTAGAATAAACTCATTAAAAAAATATAGAGGAAGATGGCTAGATAGAAAGGCCATCTACTCACTCAAGTTGACAAATTCCAACTACTCAAAACTTTAATCCAAATCATACCTATTTATTTCATGTTGATATTCTATGTGCCTAAAAAATGGTAGATAAGATAGAACAAATTAAAAGAAATTTTAAATGGAGAGGTACCAAGGACCACTTCAAATTTCACCTAGTTTCATGGGAAAAAGCATGCCTCCCCAAGGCTAATGGGGGGTTTGGCCTAAAAAGGATTAAAAAATGAATCATGTTCTCCTTGCCAAAGTGGGATGGAAAATCTTGAAAGAAGAAAAATAGTGGACTAGGATTGTTAGATCCAAATATATGGAAGGAAATAAGGAAGACTAATTTATTTGGGAAGGTCTACATATGGGTATACCTTCTGGAAGGCCATTTCTAGTTGTAAGGACCTATTGAGAAAAAGCATCAAATGGAAAATTGGAAATGGGGAGAAAATTGACTTCTAGGATGACTCCTATATTTCTAACTCCTCCCTTATCTCTCAAGGAAACTAGGCCAATATTTACAATATTTTAAAGGAAATATGGGGTAATAAGGTGAAATATTACTAGGAATGGACTAATGGTTTAAAATCTTGGAAATAACTATCCATCAAAATAAATAATGTTGAAGACACTCAAGTTATCTAAGATCTCAACATTTTGCATAGTCAAATCCATATTATTATCTTCCTTAAGGATGAATATCTCCTTTGGGTAGCTAAATATAATGAAAATCACATGGTTACCTCTAGACACCTTACTTATCTAGTTTGGAGAACAAATGGCAACACTGGAAGCCCCTTTGGATCAATCACCTCACACATAAGAAAAAAATATTTTTCTAGATGGAATATCAAGATAAAATTCTCATAGTGGACAACCTTACCAAATGAGGACTTATCATTACTAATAGATGTCCCCTTTGTAGAAGAGAAGAGGACTTGGTCTATGATATTTTCTTGTCTTACCTTTTCAACTCATGTATCTTGGATTGGATTTTGGCTAAATATAATCTATCATGGGTCAAACCAAATACCATTTTGGATCTTATCACCTAGTGGAATCCCCCCTAAAAAATACCCTCCCTCTTTTTTCTTTGCAATATGGACCTCTCATACTAGTTTTGGGCTATCTGGAAGGTTTACAATGATGGTATTTTATCTAATAAAAAACATAGCGCTAAAGTGGGTTTTTCTCATCTATGCAAAGTTATTATTGAGAAATAAAGGGCATTACCCACTAAATATAACACTTTAGGTTCTATGGATGAACATAATATATTTATAAAGTGGAACCTAGAGTAGAACATAGCCTCCCAAATAAAGAAAACTTGAGGAAATAAGTTAAGTGGAATCCCCTGATGGGAGACTGGCTAAAACTAAATTTTGATGGAACATCAAAAGGCAATCTAGGAACTACAAGTGGTGTAAGGGTGATCATAAACTCTTATATGAAGATGGTTATTTCTTATGCTAGACCCATGGGGACCTAGACCATATTAATGTTTAATATTTACATGGTGGTAAATAACTATTTATTGTTAGTTGTTAATTATCATATGTTCAATATAGTAAAGTTATTATTGGGAAAGTTAGTTTGTTAGTTAGATATATTATTAATAACAAAAAATATATCTCATATTGCTATTATTCTAGATGGTGAATAGGATGTGAGATATTCGAGGGATGATTAGTGGTTAGAGAGAATCTAGGTTTTTAGAACAACCATACTAAATTAGTGAGAGTGGTTAAAGGAGTTAAAATAGTTAGCTCTATATATTTATAATATCTTGTTTAATAAAATTGATGAAGTTGATTGACAAAATCAGTGATTTATACTTTCAAACTTTGTCTCCTTCATTCATTATGGATTAGATCTTAATAGACCACTAATTTGGAAGAAGCCAAAGTGGTGCTTTGGGCCATTTAGATAGCCACCCAGCTCAAATTAGATAGATTAATCATAGAAGGTGATTACCTAAACATACTTAATTCTCTATCTATAAATACCATCCCCTCACACACCATAAAATCTTTCATTAGTGATTCCATGGGAATGTTTAACAACTTAGGTAATATGTCTATCATTCATACTTACTGTGAAAGAAATAGGGTGGCAGATCTAATTGCCAATTTTGGGGTCGGTCTCTTCCTTTTATCTACCATAAAATAAACCATGTCCCACCACATGTTATAAAATCCATTCAAAATGATGCAATCATGTCCTTAATATGATTATTTCATTATTTGGTGGAATGTGTAGAGTACAATAATTTTCAATTGGTCAAATAAACATATATTATTCATTGAAAAAAATTACATATATAGGGAATATTTATCCTATAAATTAAGAGTCTATTATAATTCCTTTATTTTCTCTCCAATATGTATCTTCTACTTTCTCTCCTACAACCCTATCTTTCGTGAGATGCAACTCACATTATTAATTTACACACAATACTATTAATGAAAATAAATATCACTATTTTCGTTACATGATTTACACTAAAAAATCATTATTATATCCACACAATAAGTTCACATTATTAATTTAATTTAACATTCCCTCTTATAATGTGAACTTATGGATGTTGATTTCAACTGATAATGCATCCATTATAATATATCATTTTTTATTTTATTAAAAATTGCCTTTCAATATAGGCTTATTTGAAACTTTAGATTAGAGAAGTGAGTTGATGCCCACAAAACGTTTTCACAAAGAAAACACAAAAATAAATACATAACACACTTAATCAAGATGAAGGACTTGGCACTTTTTTTAATTTTGAAACTACTAAATTAAAACAATGACAACTAAATCCAATTAAATATTAGATTTTAGAAACTAAATGACTCACTTATATTTACAAAGACTCAATAAAAAAATTATTGACTAATTTGACTTTTCTATAATAAAAAAATAAATTATTATTAACTTATAAAAGAATACCAATTTACTTTAAATGAAACTAAAGAAAAAATTAACACTTTTGATTATTATTTTAAATAAAAAATAATATGTTATATTAAACAAAATGACTCAAAACCTATATTGACCATGACCCATATTTTAAAATGATATGATCATAAACTAAAGATATTTAAAATAGATTATAAAAATACTCTAAACTAAAAACATAATAATACCTAAAACAAAATGACTTATACCAACCCTAAAATATGAAGATGTCTTTATGCAGTTGGATGAAAAACTATAGATTGTGTGGTAGATGGAGGACTTTTTAGAGGATTAGTCACTGATTTGAATATATCACAAGTTAAAGATGGATGGCAGATGAGCTGAGAAGGCTGGATGGACTTGTGGAGTCACTCGGCAAAGGTAGTGCTTAATGAAAGATGGTGGGTGGGGTAGATATGTTAGAGAAGTGATGGATAGTGGAGGGAAGAAGCTATAGAGTGAAGTTCAAATTATACTATGGATGTTGAGGAATGTCATGGATCAAATTTAGTTTGATTCGAAGCTTCAATCTGTGCAAACCATTTGGAGGAAACTCGGTGGACAAATTTAAAATACCTCTTATCTAATATAAATAGCTCTTTGGATTTCTTGAACTTTTCCAAACCATTTATGGGTTTTCTTCTCCTCTAAAACAAATTTTTAGAATAATTTAAATTGTTCAATTTCATCAAAGAATAAAAAATATATAATTATTTTCATGAGGCTTCTTCTAACTATTTTTTTGTATTTTTATTTTTATTTTTCAAATAAAAAAATGATTTATCATCAAAACATTGATGTTGAATACAAATCATGGTCTGCACTGATAGGTCAATATCATGAATGACAAAAGGCCTATCAATAGATATTAGTGTTGTATATATTCTACACTCCAAAACTAATTTTACACACAAGGCCTAGATTGTAGAGAGGTACCATAGGGTAGAACCTCCTCTAATACCAGATAGTAGGATTATTTGATTATTTGGTGGAATGTGTATAGCACAATAATTTTTAATCAGTAAAATCAATGTATATTATTCATTGAAAATAATTACATATATAGGGAATATTTCTCTTATAAATTAGGATTATATTATAGTCCCTTGATTTTCTCTCCAATATGTATCTCATACTTTCTCTCCTACAACCCTATATTTTGTGAGATGAAACTCACATTATTAATTTGCACACAATATTATTAATGAAAATAAATATAACTATTTTCATTACATTATTTTTACTAAAAAAATATTATTATATTCACACAATAAGTTCACATTATTAATTTACCTTAACAGTCCTAGTATGTGATGGATTTGGACACACATGCAAAACTATCACCCCATTCACCATGCCTCCATAATCATACCAATTAATCATTGATAGGTGTGTTAATTTAATTCCTTGATATGGGAGAGATAACTTATATTACTCCCTAAACACATCGATATTAGTAAATAAGACTAGGTGAAGGTGGATCCTTTTTACCTTGCAAACAATTTAAATTTTGTCTTATACATAATGGGAGGGGATAGGGATAGGTTGGATCCAATCCCATGCATGAAGGTTTAGGATAATGGGAATGTTTGAAGGAATCTATATAGGGTCTCATTTAATACATGAAGTGCATCATTGGCCATGATTCAGACGTGTCCAAAGATTTTATCTCAACTTGGAATAAATGAATGGTGTAAATAAGAGTAATTAGAATCATTATTAAAAAGGAGCTCATTGGGGAGGTTATAAGGATGTCATGTGATGGACCAAAGTCATTCAAGAACCAATCCAAAAATATGGAGCTAATGTAAAAATTATTTCAAATAAATGAGGTGCTAAAAATGGATAAAAGTGGTTCCTAAGAATGGACCTGTCGAGGCACTGTACATATGTTTGCCTTCATATTATGAAGTAATTAACATTGGAAGGTAAATTCACACTCATTTTTTGGCATTAATTTCTATTATTAAATCATTTACAAGGATTTAGAATCAACCTACCATACTTCTTATTGAAATCCCTTAAGAACACTACCCTAGATTTATAAATTAGTGAAACAAATGCCATCATACATCAATGGCTTATATTTATAATGATGAATCTTGTGGATACCATACATGGGAAAAAATTGTCATTGTTAGGGTCTTATGTGGAGGAGGAATCCCCCAAGAAAGACCTCACATTAGATTCTCCCTATCCCCCTCCCAACCCCTCCATTGTAATCCTTAATACTAAAAGCATCTCTAAGGACATCCCCCTCCATCTCATTATGAATAAACCTAAACCAATCATTCTATAAGAGGAGGATGTGGTAGAACATTTAGGGAAAGGAAAGACCATATTGATCAACTCAGCCTTAAAGAACAAAAGATGACTAGAAGAATTCAATGATAAACTACATAAAGTGGGTTTAGTTTTAGGCTCCTTGATTAAGGAATGGAACTTGATTAACATAGAATTTAGGAAGATGTTACAGGATTTTGTGTAGATTAGTGAGGTAGAGGATCCCCTTGTAGGCATAAAAATTAAAATGTAATGGTTCATCTCACTCCCAAATCCTCCCCCAAATCCCTCATTATGGCTAACCCCACTAAGAAGAACCTAGAGAAGGAGGTTCAAAATAAATTAAGGATGATATTCTTCAAGGACACTAATGAAGGATCATTTAAAAGGACTTGGGTAAGCATTACCAAAGAAAAACTAAAGGACAAGGTGAAGAATAAGGATCCCAGTAAGGAACTCATGGAGGACACTACGCCTCCTAATTAATTACACTCTTTTATTATTAATGGTAGGCCTTCTAATTTAAATTTTTTTCTATTGTTTCTTTGTTTCTGGTTTAATATGTTTATCATCACTTGGGTATTACTCTACTTTACTTTACTACTATTTTGACTATTAGGTTGCAGGATCCTTACAAAACCTACTTATTTATTTGATCAAATTAAAAAAAAAATCAAGGTTCATAGTATAATAGGTGTATCAAGCCACTAATATTTCTCGTATGTAAGGGAGTGTATTCTAATTGGGGTATACCTAATTATAATGATGTTGAAATAATTTTTAATTCTAAAATACACAACATTTTAAGTGTAAAGAGATGAACAATTATGCATAGAAAATTATGTCATGCATCAATTTGTAATAAAATTAATGATATATAAAAATATAAAATGACTCATTTTTACAATAATTTTCTTTTATCATTTTGTTCAAACTCAAAAGTGCATAATAAATTTATGGACACATACAAGAAGAATGCATAGTTTTTTTTTCTCATTGAAATATTTCACACTAGTCAAGGTAAAGGAGAAATATGAGTTTTGTAGCACTTGAATGAAGGTCCCTTATGTAGTTTCTATACACTCATTATAGGAGTTATATGGGATTCCTATAGTCAATAGGTCAACCATCCAAGTAGGCAATGTTGACAAAGAGGCTCAAATTGTGGAAATATTTTTTCATAGTGGGAAAAAATATAGTGGATGAAGAACATATTTAGAG